>OX352773.1:103121947-103430661 GCA_947095535.1 Poecilobothrus nobilitatus
AATTGAAGTGCTTAGAAAAATTGTGCTCTGACAACATGCTAGATCTCAACGTTAGTAAGTGCTATACTATGACATTTTCACGGAAAAGATCCAAATTTATGCATAATTATTCCATACAAAACTGCAACCTAGAATGTGTGGATTGTATTACAGATTTGTAAATGATTTTGGATAACAAACTGAATTATAATCTCCACTATGAATCAATGTTTTCAAAAGCTAACAAACAAAATGCTAGGTTTTATCAAAAGAAGAGCAAGAGAATTTAACAATATCTGGGTAACAATAATTTTATATTGCTCACTTGTACGCTCAGTTTTAGAATACGGTAGCATTATCTGGAATCCAGCCTTTCTTATTTATAGTACAAGAATTGAATCAATCCAGAAGCAGTTCCTCCTCTTTGTTTTAAGACATCTACATAATCCCACAGACTTTCTTAACCTTCCATCATACAATGACAGGCTGCAGTTAGTCAATTTACGTAGTTTAAGTTCTCGTAGAGTCTTACTATCTAACAGCTTTACATTTGATGTCTTATCCAATAAGATTAATGTCGATTTTATTAAAGATAAAATTGATGTCTTATCCAATAAGATTAATGTCGATTTTATTAAAGATAAAATCAAAGTCAACAATAATGTCAGGCCTACAAGATATACCAAATTCTTAATTGAAACAACACATAGAACTGAATATGGGAAAAACGAACCCACAAATAGGTGTTGCATATTATTTAATTGATTAGACAACCCTTTCTGTGACACAACTTCAAAAAATGCTTACAAATTAAATTACACAACATTCTTAAACAATCGTAAAACATTGACATAATTTATTTCTAAATGACATAATTTGTTAATAATAATATTTCCTTTATTTTTGTTCTTTTTTTTTGTTTTACATAATTAACTAACTATACATAATTACTAATTAACTAATTTTAAGTAATAAAAATTTAGCATAAGTATTATGTGATAAAAAGAAAAAAAACAAAAAACCATATTAAAAGCATTGACTGATTTTACATACATAAAATAAAAATAACTTTTGTCTTTATTGTACCTATCATAATTAATTTAATTTTAACGAAGTGCAAAACAATTATTGCATCATCTTACATCTTTTTTTTTTTTTTTTTTCTCTCTTTCTTAATAGTAAAACTAAGCTAAAGGCTTAACTTACCTTCTTTATATTGCTCTGAATGATTCATAATTCATACATATAATTTTTAAATGTATCTAAAAAAAAAAGGAAAAAAAGAGAGAAAACAAAAGAAAAAATTAAAAATAAATTGCAATTTTTTTTGTAGTCAAGTCAGCAAAATAATGTACTTTTTTTGCATTGTATTGTGTAATAATAATTTTAAGTTTAACTTTAAGAATTTTTGTAACGACCTTGATTTGGTTCTAATAATAAATAAATAAATAAATAAACAACGACTGGGATTCGACTTGGCCTCCAATTTCGAAAATGAAGGAGTAGAATTTAAATTCATTCCACCAGGTTCTCCAGATTTTGGCGACCTTTGGGGAGCTGGAGTTAAATCCACAAAAATGCATTTAAAAAGGATTATGATGAATTTTCAACCATTTTAATCCAAATTGAAGCTTGTTTGAATTCGAGATCGTTATGCCCAATGACTCAGGAACCTAATGATCTCAACGTACTAACTTCTTCGTATTTTCTAACCGGAGATGTACTAATGGCACCACCTGAACCATTCTTAACAAACATAAATACAGAACAAATAACGATACAGAACAAAACTAGATCGGTGGCGGTGGAATCTATACTTTTACAATACTTATGTATATACCTTGTAATAATAATGCTTACTCAAATTTTGTTATTTTTATTTTATATTCCAACATGGACATGATGAGCTGATGTGATATTCGAACTAGTGGTTGTTACAATTGTAGGTTGCAATTTAGTCATCCAGAGTAATATAACCTAAAAGACTGTAAATCAAGTTCAATTATACATTACTATTATACATTACCATTAGTTCAATTATACATTACTATGTGAAAATGGGAACGATACATTAAATATTACTCATCTTTGGCTTTCATCTGTCATGAAATGTCAAGGGGGCAGAATGTTCAGTCTTCAACCTAAAAATTAAAATACTTACAAAGAATCATTATCTTTTGTTTACTACAATTTATACTTATCTGAAATTATTCAGCCGGGGTCGCCATTGGTGGATCTAGCATCTGTTTTGGACATCAACAACTACAATTAATTAAAATTTTAGAATTTATTAAATTTGTAATAAATTATGTATAAATTATACTTACTTTGTATATTTCTATTTGTAAATATTTTGATTTGTCAAAAATATTTTTATATCAAAATTAATTTTTATTGATTGTCTACCAATATGTGATTTTAACTAAAGATTTCAATATCAATTTCAATTACCATGTAACTTTATACACTTGCTAATGTAATAATTTATAGTACTATGTATAGTTTTTTTTTCTTATATTCTTGAATATTATAATATGAAGGTTAATGAACTCGAGTTAAATGTTAATCGTTAAACCGTTTAACTTGAGTTTATAAAAACCCAAATTTTAAAAGAAATTGTAACGTTCGTTAACAAAAAATCGAAAATAAAAGAAACAGTGCGTTTATGTTAAAATGTGCATTTTAATGTTTAAAAACTTTTATAACAGTGCGTTTCATATAAGATTAAATTGAACGTTATTTGATTAGAAAGTTTACTGTGCGTAAACATATCCATATATATATTTTTGTAGTGCACATCCGGGGTTTTTTCCGGAGTTGATACCTGCTCGGTTCCAGATTGGTGCGACGGTGCTCAAGTTGTGGGTTTACCGTATTATATAGCTACCGACAGCTTCCCGGAACCTTCATGCTAGTTGCCACTGTTTGGCTAACCTGTATTTGAATTGTGGCAAACAAAGCAGTTTGTGTCTGTCGAAGCATTTGTTCCATCATACTTTGAATGGAATTCAAGCTTAAGCTGTTTCCGCCAGGACCAGTATTTTCCAATATTTCATCTAGTGTTCGAACCGCTCTCCCTTAGTAGGGAGTCGGATCCCTGTTTTGTATCTCCCTTATCAGAAATAATTAATACTCACTATTTTATATTAAACAATTTATATAAAAATTCTTATTTACAACGCACGTCACTGATCAAAAATTTTAACCCTAATATCATTTACTGAGCACGTCGCTGTACAAGCAAAAATTTTTAATAGAAAATAAACACCTGCTTTTTTTTTTCTTCAAGTATATTATAACACTAATTAGTTTATTATTTCTGGTTCTACTACCTAGTTTTTTTGTTTGCTCTTTTTTTTGTTTTTTTATTGTGGCTTTTTATCAATCGAATTAATTAATTCTGATCAGTATAGTTCAAAAAATCTTTCGAACACAATCTTTGCATCTACAGATGCCTTCTCTAAATAAAACAATAAATAAATGGAAAAAAGAACAAAAATATTCAGTTAGAGTAATCTCAGTGCGGGGTGGAATTTATTATTTATGAAATTATTTATATATAATAACAAATATTCTGTAAATTAATAAAATACTAAATTTATATTAAATATTATGTAAATAAATTAATGTTAAATTTAAATTAAATTATTTACAGAAAATAGTAATTTAGTAAATAATGCAATAACAAAAGTGTAATCAAAAATGCAAAAATTTAGTGTGAAAAAAAAATTGGTGTTATTAGTAACTTCCTTAAAATTGTAACTCAAGAGCAATAATGTTCTAATCTTCTTATTATATTGTGACTTTCCTTCTTTTCTTTTCCAATTAATTTACGTTTTTGGTGGCAAAATGTTAAATATTAATAGATGTATAAATGTTAAACATTTATACAAAAAAAAATGTATAACAGCGTTCAAACACGATTCGATGAGATTTTCTGAAACATTTATGTATATGTTCTTAAATCTATATGGCATATATTTTGCTCAGATTATCAATAAAATGGTAATGTCTCACCGATATAAGCTATACTACATAATAATTATAGGATAATAACATTAAACCCAAATCTAATGAATCAATTTAACATAAATCATTAAATATTAAATCCAATAATTTTTGTTTTTTTTTTTAATTTTAAAATTTTGACAATTAATTATTTTTAGTTTTATTAATTATCTTAATAATTTATGTTTTTAAATTAACGAGACCGATTCGAAGTCTCGGTTGTGGAAGGGAATTTATGGAAGATTACATAGTGATATTAGTTTATGCGCTCCGTTTATTGTAAATCAATCCATTTCCTACGGTATGGATTCCTACGGACGGAAAGAAAATCAAAGAAAAATAATATAAAAGAACATGAAACAAAATAATCTTTAAATTACTAAGGTTGTAAATCGGAGTGATCTCCAAACCGTGGAAATTCTAGATCGGTTCCTATTCTCAGAATATTAGACCTGAAGAGCTCGCGGTCCGATATGTGCATTCTTGCTCATATAGGACTAGTAGTATGAGAGAAATCTCAGGCTACCTTTCCGAAACTGGGCTTTTACAATCCTCTAAGTCGCTCACTACCATAGAGGAAATATAAGATCTAAAAGCACGGCTTAATGGTTGGAATCAGGGTGTATTGCCAATCTGATTCGTTACGGCTATAAGACCAACAGTATCAACACCTGCTCAATTTTTGAAACACCTCCAAACAATTGTATTTCCAAAGGATTTATTTGGGATATAACCTGAATCTGTTTCAATAAACAATCTCTGAAACCAACCGCTTAAGCGCGTAGTTATTTGAAAAACTTTTAAAAAGAACTACATTTAAATTTCTCCCGTTACGGAAGAGTTACATTAAAAGTAAAATAAAAACATATTTTTTAAAAATATTTACAAAAGTAGAAGATAATCAATATGAATGAAATGAAATTAATAAGGACCATTTACCGTAAAAGACGCGGCATGCCTGGTTTATGCCGGGTGCCAGGCCAGTAGAGTGGGTTACCAAAACAAAATTACTTTCATTTTCCTTTACAAAAACATAATGCAAGTCTTTTTGGACATCACTCCGGTCGAGTGACCTTGGCCTGGATTAATCTAACCTAATAATCTAAAAAAAATTTAGCTAATTTGGTCTCTTGCCCCCATTATTTCCTTGTCGTCCACATCCGAGCCTCCTTTCGATCTCTGTTCCTATCAATTACCATGATGCTTTTATTTTATAAAAACATACAAAAATTAATGAACAATTACAAACCATTAAATTAATTTTTTTTCTTATTTCAGTATTTCTTATATATTTATTACAAACCAAATCCATGCTTATTCCCAAGTTAGTTGTCGGACCTATTCTACCTTAAACTAAAAATAGAGGTTTTTTTTCTTTGACAAAATAACTTGCAGCTGATCTTTTTGTTTTCTTCTTAAATTCTTTTTTTCTTATAAGTACATAATATGTATTTTTTTGATTTATTTATTTTTTTGTGGTCATTCATATGTTTAGTTGTTTTTTCTCCAATTTAATATTATTTCGGTCTTTATAAAAAAAAATTTTCTATTATTTTAAAATATTTTTTTCTTTTATTTTAGTTCATTTTAACTATATTTACTTACATTCTATGAGTACATAGACATAATATGTACATTTAGAGAAACTATTATTTTGTTTTGGTTTGTCTATTTTTAGCATCAATTTTTTATTTTATTTTTAAATTATAAAATCTTTTAAATTAGACTAACTACAATATTTGTACATAATAATATACATTTTTCTTTCAAATTCATTTCGTGTGTTTCTGCAATTAATTTTCAACTGAAAAATTTACTTAATCTAATTCTTTTTACCAAGTTAGTAATATTATCAATAAACATTTTTGGTTGTTAATATAAACACAAATTTTTAGTTTCTTACCCTTTTTCTTTTACACAAATTTTTTTTTCTTTTTTTTTTGTATTTGTTAATTTTATTTTAATTTTATATAGTTTTGTTCTTATAATAATTATCAAGTTTTTTTTTCTAATTTTAGAATTTAATCCCAGTATGTTTCTATTTTTTTCTTAAAATCTCCTCGCCGCGTAAGACTTTGGTGGTTCGTAAGACGCGAACCACCAAAAAACCAAAAAAAAAATGTCGGAAATTATTTCTCAAAAAAAAACCACATGGCCATAATTTTCTTTTTCACCCCTTCGATCGGTTTATCTTGTTGTATTCTATTAATATAGGACAGCTGTTTTTACAACGCATTGGTTCTAGTCTAAGATAATAATTGTTACACATGTTACAATAAGTAATAGTGGCTAGGTTACATTTTTGACTTTAAAATTAGTACCTAAGAATTTGATTTATAAGAAATAGAAAAATAAGTAATTTAATTTCACTAGGCGTGGTAAAAGATAGTTTAAAAATTTGAAATATTATAGAAGCGACCCCATACCCCATATTGTCGTATGTAGATAAACCATACGCTGCTCATTACACTCTTTCAAACAAAAAGTTATTAAATACCTCGGGAGTTTTTCTTCACCGCAATTTGAGTTACTTCGAGCATATCAAATATACAATTTCTGAAGGCAACAAGGTCTTTATTATAGCATTATTCCAAAATATACTTATACAAGGAAGCAAACATAATAAGAGTCGCCAATTTTCTGCTAAAATTGGTTCAAAGACATCATGATACATCACAAAACAGTGCAAAAAATGGTTTAATATCACATATATTTTACCACAATGAGGAGTACATTAAAAAGACGGGATTTATCACCCCTGAGTACTTCATCTTTTTAAGTAAAACTGGTTATATTCAAGACCAAAATCATGTCCCTCTATTATATCACTATAACAGACGGGCTACATGTAAAGTCATAAAATATAACGCGAGCGATATAAACGGAGTAAACTTAAGAATTGGCATGTCCATACCGGAGAGAGACAAATCTATAATAGTCATATTCAAAGTATAATACACAGATTAGTTTTAATTAGTATATGAAACAAAATATTTCGACGTGAGTTAAGAGGAGTAAAGGTTCCCTGAACAGTAGGGTCGCCAATCAGGCGTACGGCGCGATTTTGGATTTTGTTCATGTATTCTAATGATGTTTGAGCAGCGCCAGCCCATATGTGAGAATTATACTCCATCTTAGCTAGAATATATGCTTTATAGATATTGGCCAGATCACTAGGAGAAAAATAAGCTTTACAGCGAAAAAGAAAACCTAAACATTTGGCAGCTTTTTTGCTATATCAAAAATATGATCATTCCACAACATTTTTTGATTAAGTTGCATGCCTAAAATAGTTAAATTTGCAGACCGCTGTATATTTTCCCCTTGGAACCGTAGAATTGGTATGGATTGATCTCTTTTACAAGAGATCAGACAGCTTTGAGTTTTGAAAGTGTTGAACTCAACTCTGTTTGTAACACCGCAATTAGGTTAATATTTTCGCTAGGTCGTGGTTAACTAAACTAGTCATAATTTCCTTTTTTAAACTAATTGCGGTTGAAGTAGCATTAAATTTTTTTTAAAAATCATAAGATGGCACCAAAGTGCTGTCATCGGCAAAACTATGGATTCTATCGAGGGTAGAACTGAGTATTTCGTTAATGAAACTTAAGAAGAGAGTGGGAGATAAAGCAGAGCGTTGTGGAACGCCAGCATTTATTTTATGAGTGTCAGACATAAAACTGTCGACAAGGATACCAATACGACGATTCGACAAAAAATCCTCAATCCATGCACAGAAGGAGCTGCCTAACCAAATGGCCTGACATTTGCTCAGAAAAGTAGAATGCCATACTTGATCAAAGGCCTTTGAGATATCGAGAGGTACAATCTCAGATTCACCGGAACAATGAATGCTGGTGTTGAGCTTCTCGCAGAGACAAGTTAAAAGATCACCTGCAAATCGATGATTGCGAAAGCCATATTGGCGATCGTTTAAAATACACGAGCTATTCAGGTATCTCAAAAGCCTTTTGTTTATTTCCATAATTTTAGAGAGGACCGAAGTCATGGCGATAGGTCAGTAGTTTACACTTTTTGCAAAAGTCCAAAAGGAGCGATTACAGTGAGGGAGATTAATTATTTTCTGTCTCAACCTTTGGTTATCAAGAAACTTTTTCTGATTGATAATTCTCTTGCAATTGTTCCTAGCCACTTTATAGCCCGCAAGTGAGGACTCAGATACATTGGCCTTGTACTTTTTAAAATGTTTCTTTTTACATTCGATAGCTTTTCTACAGATGTCATTAAACCATGGCTTGGAACTTGGTTTAAACAGTTTAAAAGAGCTGGGTATGAACAGTTTCATATTTAGCATAATTATTTTACTAATGGCATCTGTAGCAAAGTCAACGTTTCTGTGACGGAAACACATCGACCAATCAAAATCAGCAAAAAAAACTGTTCAGACCAACCCAGTCAGCCCTGTTGTAGTGCCAAACTAGTACTTTAGTAATATGATTTTGGCTGGCCGATGTATTGTTGCTAAGCTTGTTTTAACAAGGCAATGATCAGAGTTGCCAATTGGAGAGCTAACAGAAATGTTATATTTTTCTGGATTTCTGGAATTCTAGTAGGGCTTTCAACAAGTTGAGAAAGTTGGAATAAGTTTGAAAATAGTTCAACTTGTTTGCCTTTCGGTGAGTTGTGACTAGAGAAGTGGAGCCAGTTTTTGTTATGGACATTAAAATCCCCGACGACGACTATCTCACATTCTGGATTAAAAATTATTTTGGATATTAAATTTGAATTTTATTATTAAATTAAATTTAATTGTTCAGTTTTAATGTTTAATAAAAATAAAATTGAAAAGTACATTTATTTATTTGGTGTTTATAAATACACTTATTAAATTAAATTATTAAAGTTTGCCAATTATTAGTAAAATTTATCATTAAATTAAATTTGTCAGAATAACAATCATAGTTCAAAAAATTTAAAGTTTTTATAGTAAATTTATTTTTAATAAAAATACAAAAAAATGAAATTGTTTAATTTTTATAGTATTTTTTTTTCTTTTTTTTTTTAAATTCGTGAAATATAAGGTTCACTATGCAATACTGCTATTAAAAATGTCCATTAAAAATTAAAAAAAAAATAAAAAGTGATTTGTATTTTAGTTCTTTATTATAACTCATTTTTGGTTTTTTCCCTTTTTTATTACACTGATTTTACTTTTATTTCTTCACTTAATTAATAATTAAAGTTTTAAGAATTAGAAATAAGGAAAAAATACGTCTGTGTGCAACGAGTGGTGACCAAGGTGAGAAGAACATGACTTCAAAATATTACAATATGGAGAAAAAGATAAACTCTATACGTAACGGTAATAATGAATCAGGTCATAATAAATTTGTTGATGAAAAAGAATTTAAAAATACGAGGTAACGACTTAAATATTTAGTAGTATCAGGAAATGATGAAAGTTTGTCGATGCAAACAGTTTCACCTTTTCTAAATAAAAAGACACTAGACGCAATAGTGAGTGAGGTAGAAATTTGTAATAAATGTAGAAATGTTACACTTCTAATCCAAACAAAAAACCTAAAACAAGCATAGAAATTGAATTAATTGTGTAACTGTGTCCAAACATAATTCACTTAATTATGTTAAAGGGGTTTGTTTTTATAGAGATTTACGACCTCTCTGACGAAGAAATATTAAGTGAAAAAAATCTCAAAAAGTAATAGAAAGGAGAAGGTTTAATAAAATAATATAGGGTTTTCCAATTTGAGTGATATGATTTCTTTTCAAAATAAAAACCCTAATTGTTAAGGAAATTCAAATGTTTTTTATTTAATGTGAAGTACAATCGATACAATTAAGTTCTGAATTTTCGAGCACTTTTTCCATTAAATCAAGTCGTATGTCAAGAATAGCACTTTCAATATTGACTTCTAAAGCTTGACGAGAGTCTGGTTTATTGCTAAAGATCAATGATTTCAAATAACCCCACAAGAAATAGTCTAATGGTGTTAAATCCCAACTTCTTGAAGGCCATTCAATGTCAGAATTTCTTGAAATAATGGAATCTGCAAACTTTTCTCGCAATAATTCGGTTGTTTCACGTGCTATGTGGCACATAGTCCCGTCTTGTTGGAACCAGATGTTGTCAAGATCAACTTCCAATTTCGGCCATAAAAAGTTGATTATCATCGATCTATACCGCTCTCCATTGACAGTAACGGTGTTATCAGTTTCATTTCGAAAGAAGTACGTACCATTGATTCCACTAGATCAAAAATCACAAATGTCAATTTAGGTGAATGTAATGGTTGTTCATGAATAATTTGTGAATTTTCTTCGTACCAGATTCGACAGTTTTGTTTATTTACCGCACCAATCAGACTAAAGTGAGCCTCATTGGAGAAGATGATTTTCTTAAAAAAATCGTTATCGTTTTCAAGTTGTTCCAAGACAAAAGCAGCAAATTCACGACGTTTACGGTGGTCCAATGGCTTCAGTTCTTGAGTGATAACAATTTTATGCGGATACAAGCCCAAATCCTTTCTCAAAATCCGCCAGGTTGTGGTTTGAGACCCTCCCAATTCTTGAGAACGTCTTGGAATCGACAAATTGCGGTCTGCAGCAACATTTGCCTGAACGGCAGCAATATTTTCATTGCTTCGAGCGGTTCTTTGTCTTATTGGCACGTGAACATTATGTAAAGAAAATTTTAACGCTCGAAATTTTCAACAACTTGACGAATATTGAGCACAGTTGAACGATTATTACGAGCATAAAATGGCAAAAGCGCACGAAAAATTGCAGTTGGAAAACGATTATTTTGATAATAAAATTGAATAATTTGTAAACGTTGTTCTTGCGTATGTTCTTGCGTCTCCATGATGAAATTGTAAACATTACTGAATACAATGAAAAAAAAAAACAGATCATGACATACTACAAATGGCCGAAACGTCACTTAGAAATCATATCACTCAAATTGGAAAACCCTTTAGAAAACAACAAAATACAAACCGGTTTGTTTACGTTAACATTTAATACATGCACTTTGCCAGAGCAAATAATTGTTGATTATGAGAAAGTACATATACGACCATTCATATTCGTTCTATTGTCTACTAGATATATAAATTGTTTAAAATTTAGACACATAAAAATTATATGTCAAAAAAAAAAAATGGTTTGAACTGTTCATATGAATTTCATTTAGAAGGAAATGAAAAATGTACGAATGTTACAAAATGTATCAATTGTAATGAAAAACATGACTGTTTATTAGGTATTGCTTGACTATTTATTAGGTAATGCAAAATGTTTTTAAAAGAAAAATAAATTTAAAAAAACATTTGGGAACTTAATTTTTTACATAAAAATTATTGTTATATGTGAAAGAATGGCATATGAAATGTTAAAAAAATCTGTATGTACATTAAAAAAATTTATATTTCTTACGTATACGTCATATAATATTTATATTAATAGCTCAAGTAAAAAATATATAAGTAGGGTAAAAATTTAAAATTAGAATAATACATAATATGTATTTCTTCTTAGATTATTTTGATTTTTTTATTTTTAAAAGTTAATAGTTTTGTAAAAATTATTAATATATGTATCTGGCGAAAATGTTAAGATGAAGAGACATTGAAATAAAATGATAAAAAAATGAATAATATGTTAGTATAATATCTTCAATCATATAATACAGATAAAGTATAAAAATTAAAATGTATTGAAATTAAAAAAAACATTTGTACGCATAGTTTTGTCAAAAAATTTTTTTTTAATTTTTATTGAAAATAAGGTTATTTCTTTTTTGTAATTTCTCCATTTAACCTTTGTAAAATTTAAAAAATCGGGTTTAGTTAAGTCATATATATATCGAATTTTTTTTTTTGTTAAATTAAATTAGTTCATTTTAATTTAACTTCGTTATATGTTAAACATTAACATATTTTCTTTTTGAAATTTTGTTCTAGGGTTTATTGAAATTGGTAAGGAAACTTTATTTAGAGTAAACTTTGAACCTTCCTCTTTAAGTTGGTACTAATATGTCAATTAATTTTCATCTTTTAGTACTTTTGTGTTTTTTTACTTTATTAATTTCTTTTCATAATTCAACATTTGTATCATTATTTATTAGAATTTAATAGATTTAATTTTGTATAATACTTTAACTTAAAAAAAAACTAATTACTTAATACTAAAAAAAAAAAATTCAAATATAATAAATTATAGAAGTTTGATTGTTAAAGGCCTTAGCGTATGCTGTCTGGCCATATTAATTTTGGCCATATTGTTTATTATTGTTTTATAATTGTGTCTAGTTATTTAATGCAAGAGAGCAAAAAAAAAATTAAGTTGAATAAAAAAAAGTACATATGTATACGAATTTCAATATTTACAAAATAGTTTGAATACTCTTCAATCTTGTAATCAATCTAAAATACATTTTATACTATTTAATTCGGTGCACTTGTAAATATTACATATTTTCTTATTTCCCTTTTAAAATTTCTTATCTATATCCTTTTTAAAATTTCTTATGTCTATATTTTTGAGTTCCACCGGCAGTTCAGTATATAGTTTGAGAGAATTATATAAACAATAATTATTTTTCTGACTATTTGTTTTAAAAAGACTTAGGTAAAAATTAGACTTATTTCTCGTGTTGTGACTGTGGATGTCAATCATCCGATTTAAGTCATATACATATATATAAAAGAAGTCATATATAATTTGTATTTACAGATTTCACGGAAACTTATATATCCTTCATTGTATAATAGATTGGTTGTTGGGTGCCTGATTGGCAGAAAGTGTATAATTTTGATGGCTTTTTTATGTAATGCGTTTACATTATTGAAGCTGCTTTGCGAGGCTCTACTACTCCATATAGGATTTAGATGTTAGATAAAATAAAGGATGAATAAAATATATATTACTTCGATACTTTGGTAGTCTTTTTCAGATGAATACATATGGTGCAGAAAATAATCTAATATTGATCGAAACTAGAACGAAATATCTTTGTTTATTTAAAAAATGACGAACTTTGTACTTTGTTGATTAAAGCTATTATGGAGAAATAAATAAAAACTCGATTCCATTACATTGCATTCAAGACAAAACTAGAACTTTTAGTCGAAAAAAATTAACACGCCTTGTTATATTTCAGGGAACGTGAATAAATATACTTTAATTTATTAATTGATTAGCTGATCTAAATCTAAATTTTCAAAAAGTTTGTTAAATTTTATTATTTTAAAAAAAATATATTAATAAACTATAAGTTCAACTTTTTCTAATTACAATTTCTTTTATAATACTCTACCTATATATACATATGATCGAAATATAATATGTACATATATTACCGTGGCATTAAAAATTTGGTTGTAAAAAGCCCATATTGTAATTAAAAATTTTGTTACCCATATTGTAATCGTACTAAAAATATAAAAAAAAAATTTAAATTTGCATAAATTTTTAATTAGATCCTTTAGAAGGATCGGTGCAAATTTTTTATATGGGTGTTCAAAATTGAGGTATCATTTTGATTTTGCCGCCATTTTTTTTCTACCTGGAATTTTTATACGAGGTTTCTTTAGGTATATTCTAAATACATTCCGGTTAGTTAATAAGGAACGTTACACGAAGGAACAACGTGTTTTTGTTATTACAACATTTTTTGAAAATGGTAAAAGTTTTCAAGATGTAATTAGGAAATTTCGAACAAAATTTAGTAGAGAAAATGCACCAACAAATCGTGCCATCAAGCTGATGGTTGATAAATTTCTAGAAACTGGATCTGTTCTTGATAACAGAGGCAACATTTATCAACGTAGTGGCCGTTCAACCGAGAATGTAGCAGCTGTGAGCAGAAGTGTTGAAGAAAATCCAAAAACTTGCATTCGTCATCGTTCGCAGCAATTAAACATCAAACCGTCCACATTATTCAACATTTTGCATCGTGATCTCCATTTAAAGGCTTATAAGATCCAGCTGACGCAAGAATTAAAACCAACTGACCATGCATTACGTCGGCAATTCCTTTCTTGGGCAATCGAAAAACAAGAAGAAAATGAGAATTTTTTTAACAAAATAATCTTCACCGACGAAGCTCATTTCCAGCTCAATGGCTACGTCAATAAACAGAATTGCCGCATTTAGGGTGAAGAGAATCCAAGGGTTATCTTAGAGCAACCAGTACATCCACAAAAAGTTACGGTTTGGTGTGGTTTGTGGTCAGGAGGAATCATCGGACCATATTTTTTTGAAAACGCAAATGGAAATGCGATTACGGTCAATGGAAATCGCTACAGGGAGATGATCCGAAGCTTTTTTTGGCGGGAAATTGATGATTTGAACGTAGAGAATATGTGGTTTCAACAGGACGGCGCCACTTGCCACACAGCAAGAGAAACAATGGATCTTTTGAAGGAAAAATTCGAAGATCGCATTTTTTCTCGTAGAGGAGGAGTAATGTGGCCACCAAGATCGTGCGTTTTGACACCGTTGGATTTTTTTTTGTGGGGTTTTGTGAAATCGAAAGTGTACAGCAATAATCCCACAACAATTCAAGAGCTTAAAAACAACATTATCGAGCAGATTTCAACCATTGAGAACAGTTTATTGAACAACGTGATTCAGAATTTTGGTAAAAGATTGAAAGCCTGCCGAAGTAGTAGAGGGGGCCACTTGGCCGATATAATTTTTCATTATTAACTGGAACCTATTTGTAATAAATTAAAATAAAAATATATTTAATATTTCAAAAAAAAGTCTTTTTTTATTAAAATTAAAATGATACCTCAATTTTGAACACCCTATACATGAGACAACAACAATTTCTGTCAAAAATTTCCTCAAATCCTCCGATCCTCCGATGCAAAACAAGTCTTTTACGTGAAGACCCCTAATAAATTTGATCTTAACTAAATATATCTTTGACAGTCCGAAAGGGTTAATAAAAAAGCTGAATATTTTAGAAAATTTCAATATTCCAACCAAAAATATTTTTTAATTTTTAGAAATAAAAACAAATAGATCTCCGTTACAATTTGCATCACACTTAAGGAATATTATAATAAAATTTTGTTGCCAAATATTATGAGTGTGTTGTGTAGAGTTATTCTTTTTGATGTGCGATCTATAAAATTACATTTTAAAATTATAAGAACAACATTTTGTTTGTGATACACAGATATGTATGTATATATGGGTAGTTCTACAATACATGTAATAAAGTTTTCAAAAATTAAAAATAATTAAAAATATTTTTTTTTAATCTTTAAATCGTATTTGAGAACAATATTGAGCCATTCTAATATTATTTTGGAAAGGTGCACTCTATATGTTTTGATTTAAACGAATTATATGAAGAATTTTTTTTTTTTTTCCTGACACGGTAATGACCAAGTTTTCACGAAAATGACGTATATATGTTAATTATGGAAATTTTTATATTTTGTTTTTCACTGAAGATAAGATTATTGCATTATACAAATTTTAATTCATTATACCCTACACCTAAAGCATAGGGTATATTAACTTTGGTATGGTGTTTGTAACCACCAAAACGACGCGAGTTAGATATAGAGATGTATATATATTCTGAATCAGGATCACCTCCTGAGTCGATTTAACGATGTCCGTCCGTTTACACGATAACTCAAAAACTAATGAAGCTATCTTGATGAAATTTATATAGTAGGTTAACAATTTCGAAAGAAAGGCTAAGTTCAAATCTGGACAAAATCCGTCCATGGGTTCGGATTCTGGTAGCTTCCGAATGATTCCGGAGCAAACGAGATTATCTCCAAAACCGACAAAGATAGAACCTTTAAATTTTGTACAATGATGTTCCTTCCCGTTCGCTTTATGTCTCTGAAATTTAAGAGGATTTGGTCCATGGGTTTGGATTTGGAAGCTTCCCAACGAGCACCAGAGCAAATGAGATTATCTCCAAAACCAACTAAGATATAACCTTTAAATTTGGCAGAGTGGTGTTCTTTCATGTTTTATTTAAGTCTCTGAAATGTGAGAGGATTTGGTCCATGGGTTCGGATTTTGGAAGCTTCCGTACGAGCCCCAGAGCAAACGAGATTATCTCCATAACCAACAAAGATAGAACCTTTAAATTTTTTATAATGATGTTCCTTCCAGTTTGATTTATGTCTCTAAAATTTAAGAGGATTTGGCCATGGGTTTAAATTTGAAAGGATTTGAACCGTGGATTCGGGTTTTGGAAGCTTCCGAACGAGCCACAGAGCAAATGAGATTATATCCAATACGAACAAAGGTAGAACCTTTGAATTTGGTACAATGGTGTTCTTTCGTGTTTGATTTATGTCTCTGAAATTTAAGAGGATTTGGTCCATGGGTTTGGATTTCGAAGCTTCCGAACGAGCACCAGAGCAAATGAGATTATCTCCAAAACCAACAAAGATATAACCTTTAAATTTGGCAGAGTGGTGTTCTTTCATGTTTTATTTAAGTCTCTGAAATTTGAGAGGATTTGGTCCATGGGTTCGGATTTTGGAAACTTCCGAACGACCCCCAGAGCAAACGAGATTATCTCCAAAACCAACAAAGATAGAACCTTTTAATTTTGTACAATGATGTTCCTTCCCGTTCGTTTTATGTCTCTGAAATTTAATAGGATTTGGTCCATGGGTTTGGATTTGGAACCTTCCGAACGAGCACCAGAGCAAATGAGATTATCTCCAAAACCAACAAAGATATAACCTTTAAATTTGGCAGAGTGGTGTTCTTTCATGTTTTATTTAAGTCTCTGAAATGTGAGAGGATTTGGTCCATGAGTTCGGATTTTGGAAGCTTCCCAACGAGCCCCAGAGCAAATGAGATTATCTCCAAAAACAAGAAATATATAACCTTTACTTTTGGCAGAATGGTGTTCTTTCAGTATTGATTTAGGTCTGAAATTTGAGAGGATTTGGTCCTTGGGTTCGTATTTTGGAAACTTCCGGACGAGCACAAGAGCAACGAGCATATCTCCAAAACCAACAAAAGTAGAACCTTTAAATTTAATAGAATGGTGTTCTGGCAAGTTTTCTTTATGTTCCTGAGATGGATTCGATGAATTGGAGTGGCAATTCGGGTAGCTGACACAAACCTCCCAAGGACTACCAATCTTCGAAAATAATTAAGATAGAAAAAAAAGACTTAAAATTTTATACAAGGGTGTCAAGCATATCCCAAGCGGATGCCTCTTTTACGTTCTTGAAATTCGAGTTGAATAAGACAGAAAAGGGAAGAAGTTCAAGCAGCTGCCAAAAACACTTATGGATTTTTAATTTAATTCGAATTATTCAGGTGTAGGGTATTAATAAGTCGGTTGCATCGACTTACTGTTACATTTACTTGTTGTTTTTTAATTTCGTGCTTTTTGCTTCAAAATAAAGTTTTATTTTATGTCCTAAATTTAAAATTAATTTTTAAGTAGAATTTAGAAAGCAGAGGTAAATAACTGAATGTCTGCAAATATTCAAAATACCTATAATAATTACTATAATACCTATAATCAATATAATAATTTTTATAAAGTTTATTTAAATAAAAATTCGAGTAACAATTCAATTAAACAATACTAAAAATAACAAAACATAAAACAAAAACAAAAATTTGCACTTCATATACTCAGTTAAATGAAAATATAAAGAAATATAATAATGATTAAAAAGTTACAGCTCCAGAACTTCAATTTTTTCTTGAAATTTATATATTTCCTCACAATTTTCTTGTTCAATATTAGGAGCTTTTAACACTCTTTGGATTTGATTGTTAGAAATGTATGATATATCATTCCTAACAACCTTGAATTTGGTTTTTTCTGTATTGACGCTTTTATATGACATTACTTTTAACTCACCATCTTCGGGATCTTCCAAAGACTGGCAAACATAGCTAAAAAAAAATTAAAAAATTCAGCATCAACAGTACGTGTATAATTTTTCATTAATCTTACCTATATTTTTTCCCTTTAAGACCAGGAAAAGTAGCAAGAATAAATTTTCCTTTTCCCACTTCAATATCACAACTTGATAATGACGAAGAAGAATACACTTCCTCATATAGTAGTTTTTTTTTTGTGTCGGTTCTTCATTGAGAAAATTTAAGAACTCTTCTTCGTCAAAATCTGTCTTATATTTTATCTCTTCCACGTCATAGCCATGGCTACATTTATTTTGACAAGAAAAACAACTCAATTTTCTCATATTTAAAGTAGTTAAATTTTCTTCAGATACTACTTGGTGAACTTGAAGAGTACCCTTAAAAACAGGAATATCTCCAGGTAATGTCTTAGCAATATTTTGAATATCAGTTTCATCAATAATGAAAATTTTTATTCCTAAAAATAAATGGAAAAATAGTCTTTTTAATTTAAAAAACTGATTGAAAAATTACCTTTGCAATTATTTTTCAAACTTCCATACAAACTTGAAACATTATTTATATCTTGACCACAGGCAATCATTCTATCTGCAGTTCTTTTGCAGACCCCTCCAATGCCATCTGGTGCACCTTTTCCATGCCCGGATTCAAAATAATTCCAAGTAAATTTTGCTAGACCCAGAAAACGGTTTGGCAGATTGTTCGAAAGAAAATAAAACATGCTTTTGTCCCTGTACTGGGTTGATGGGCCGTCACTTAAATAATGGAGCACATTAATATTTCTTGGCAGTTGATCCAGAATTGGAAATAAATGGGCCCAAATAGCAGGAACATTATGCTCTAATGAAGAACTTAAAGTACAGTAACATTCATATTTCAAATTTTCATTACAAATCCAGTATACAACAACTGTATGCAGAGTTATTTGTGCTCTGGATCCGCCGAAATGGAAACTTTGTACTTCCTCTGCATACTTTATTCCATAATTTTCGCTAAAATCCATATGGATAAGAGCTTCATTTCCTTTTAAATTAGTTTTTAAATTTCGAATTTCTAAATATTGATGCAAAATGTTTGCTTCGTGAATCAAAAATTTATTAATTTTTTCTTTATACTCATTTATTAAATAATTTGGATGAACTTTTAAAGTATTTTTACTTGTTTTGTTCACTAATTTTTCTTTGTAGTTTTTTTACAGGTAATTTTCTGTTTTTCAGTAACCCATTTAAAATATACTACTTTTGTTTCAGCAATATTTGAAATTGGTAAAAAATTTTCTTTACACTTTGAGCAAACTCTTAACAAACAATTTACAGACAATGAACAACATTGATATTCAATCACTTCTTTTACAGTTTTTTGATTTATAATGTTGTTTTTTGAAAGTGCAGAAATAATATATTGCATATTTGCATGAATTATGCATTGGCACGTTTCACGATCTTTTGTTCTCATTTGCTTAATGTAAAAAGGGCAATTTTTACAGAACAATGCGTAACTACATTCATTATGAGGATTTTCTTTTTTAAATTTTTTATGCAAGTTTTTAAGAGTTTCATTAAGAAACCTTTTTTGTTGAATTTCTGTCCCTTTTCTAATATAGTCTGTTTTTCCAGGACACATCCTCGAATTTTCATCCTCTTTTAAAAACGCAATTATTTTCTTTCGAAGTTCAAAATTAAGTCTACTTTTTCTTGAGGTTTCTAATTTTAAATTACATTTCGGGACACTATTTCTGTTAAAAAATTTAAATTTTGACAATAATTTGTATTTTTTTTAAATTTTTCCACAAACTAAATTTGTAAATAACTGTTTTCCTTTTATTGAATTAATTTGCGTATAGTTATATTTTAACTGTTCCTTTAAAGCTTCATTAATAGATTTTTTGAAATAATTTCAGATCCTGATTGTATAATTTCGTCAACTCGTTTTTCTAAAATAGATTTATTGTTATTGTTCTTTTCATTTCTTAACCGTTCACATCTTTTTTGAGTTGTTTTCAATCGGGTTTGTAATTTATTAATTTTATTTTGCAGTGTTTTAAATTTTAAAGATCGTCTTTTTCGGTTTCTTGCTTTAATTTTTTCTAAATTTCGATCTCGTATTTGAGGAATTACATTTAAAATTTCTTCATCTTCTGTTTCTGGTGGGCTGTTCTCCCTCAGAATTCTCTCAGCATTTCTTAAATTATTTATATTGATCCTCGATTTTCTTTTGCCGCCAAAATTTTCGCTGTTTTCTTTGAGCCCGTTCAGACATGTCTCCAATAGGTAATATTTTTCTTTCTTTTTTTTTTAAATACTTTTCATGTTCTTTTTGCTTTTGGTTTTCTTTTAACATAGGGTTTTCCCGAATTCGTTGTCGACGTAGTCGTTCAGCTTCACGTTTTCTTTTAAGAATTTCTTCTCTGCTTATTTTTTTGGGCGGCATTTTAGAAAAAATGCAATATCTATTCCATTGGATTAGTTAATTTTAATTAGTTAAAGATTTTTTTTTAGAATTTATTCAATCATTTTTTTTTTAGTTTAAACTTATAGGAAATGTCATTTCCGTGGTTTTATGTCATTACTGTGGTCATGAATTAACCACGGACTCCACGGGAATGACTTTTTTTTACTATTTTTGAATTAAACATAAAAATAATTAATATAAAATAATATTTAAAATTCCACCAGTAAGAGATAACCTGGTTCTTTAATATAACCACAAAAAACAATTAGATTTGGAAGTTTTAAATAAAAAATTACTTACCACGGAAATGACAAAATCGTTTGTGAAACTAAACCAATTCACTTACTTTTACTTTTTTAAGAAAATTTACGACTTTTAAAAGACGTGGCCTACTAAATTTTTGAAATATATCATATTTTTAAAATGTTAGCATTTGTAACGAAAAAAAAAAAAAAAATTCTCTTAAATTTTTATATTAAATAAAAACAACATAGATATTAGAAATTTTTGGCGACAAAAAAGTAGACGAAAAAGTTTTCTCAGTTAATTCTTATTCTATTTTTTCTCTTTGTAGCTTTTATAAATCTCTTACATGTTTATTTTGAAGAGAAAAAATTTCGGGCATTTCAGTTGAGAATAAAATAACCGTTTTTTCTTTTGAATATTCGAACATCCTATTAGCGACACCACGGGAATGACATACTTCCATAGAAATGACAAATATATTTCATGTTTTTAATAGCTAAAATTAAATTTTAAACAACTATTTCATGTAAATTATGAAGGTAATAATTTATAAAATATAAATAAACTGTTTAAAGTTTAAAAAGCATCATTGTTTGCTAAATATAAGTCGGCGACGCTCAATATACATGTTATTGTAGAACCACCATATGTATGTTAAAATCAATTTTTGGAGAAAAAAAAATCACTTCGAAGAAAATGAATTATGAACAGAATGAAGGAATGAAAAAATACTTTTTTTTTTTGTTTAGTTTTTCTTATGATTTTTTTCTTTCCTTTTATCGCCGGCCGTAACTATCATGTTTGAAAAAATAAAAATATTTTTAATGCGGCTTCGTTATGTGTTGTACGTTCTTTAGTATAATGGAACCAGTTGTGTATTATTATAATAGTTTATTATTATAATAGTATTATTATAATTGTTTTCCCGATGTAGTTAACATCACAGCTGCATGGAGCTTTGTATATAATGAAGGTTTGATCATTTTTTTAAGCGGGTCTTTTAAATTACAAAACAAAAGTTGTTTTAATGTGATAGTTGGTTTTGCTACGAGCTTAATATTAAATGAAGAAAGTATGCCATTAAATTTATGAAAAATAACTCGTTCGTATGGTATGGATACATATTTTAAAATATTGCTTTGATCGCAAGTTATTTCCTTATCTTTTTTTCAAGTAAAATTGTTTTAAAAATTGATTGTAGTTTTACTCATTAAATCTTTAGGGTAACCATTTTTTAGTAATACCTCAGTAATTGATTTATTACGATAATTCAGGTCAGATAACTCGATAATTTTTCTGGTGAACATTGAAATAAAATTTTTCTTGAATGAAGGTTGTGGGCTAGGTACGCGAATATTATCCGATAACCCTTCTTGTTTAGTTCCAAATTAACGGAAAATCTTCATTACTAAAGTTAGATAAAAGAAATATATTTAAAGTATTCTTTGCTAAAATGCAAGACCTAGGTTACGTTAGGTTAGGTTAAGGTGGCTCCCAAAAATTCACACTTAGATCGTATTTGGTGCATTGTGATACCACATAAAAACTTTTCTATCCCAGTCGTTAAAACCAATTTGAGCTTTTTGCAAAGCGAAGAATGCCCTTAACATTTTTATCTGCTAGATCGGTAAGGTTGTTCAAGAGATATTGCCACAAATGGGTATTCCTTCTTGCAGACAAGGCCGGACATATGCAAAGGAGATGGAGAGTAGTTTCCCCCTCTTCTTCATCTTTGCATGCTCTACAATATTCGTTTGCACATAAGCCAAGTTTTCTGGCATGCAGTGTCTATTAATGCAAGTCTTCTATTAGACATTGACCGGTGATAATACCCATTGTCGTTCCAATATCTGCCCTTTTAAAAAACGCAGATCATTGGATCTTTTTAAATCGATTTTGGGCCATATCAATCTTGCGATACTGCACGAGTTCAAGTTTGACCATTTGTTATTTGCCACATCCGTTATTTCCTTTCGAAGTAACGTTTTGCTTGTGAATAGAGATACCCTTAGTCTTGCCGACAGGACTTGTAATACAGGACCGATTCTTGCAAGCTAATCAGCTTTTTCATTTCCGGGAATACCTCGATGACCTGGTACCCAGCAGAGCTGAATGCCTGGCCATCTTCTTTATTACAGTCTTCGAGGTTGTATATGTTGATTGCAGATATTTTAACGCAGCCTGACTATCTGACAGAATGCTTACTGACTGATATATATTTACAATGTGTTCGAGTTTCAACTCTCACAGCTTGGTATGCTCGTCACGTGAGATTTCCCGAAGAAGTAAGTGGGAAACGTGTACTCCACCAAAACGGGAGTAGACTTGAATTGGTTTATGATATTCGAGTAACCCTCTCGTGAATTGATCCACTGGGATGTAGCTTTTAATCTTACAGCTGTGTTTGCGGCTGCAAATTTGCTATAATATTCTAGGGGCATTAGATTAAGCAGATGTCTAATGTCGCAGAAGGGGTTGTTATTAAAGAGCCACTAATACATAGTGTGGCAGTTCTTTGAATCCTATCGATTGCCTTGCGGTTGACGTATTTATGGATTGCCTTCCACCATACTAGGACTCCGTACATAAGAATGGGTCTTATTACGGATGTGTATAGCCAGTAAATCATGTATAACTGAAGCCCTCATTTCCTACCAATGACTTTTTTGTACGAGTAAAGTGCTATAGACGCCTTCTTTACACTTTCTGAGATGTTAGCCTTCCAGCTTAACTTCCTGTCTAGAGTTAGACCCAGAAATTTCGCCGTTTTACTAAAGGCAAGAGCGGAGCCACTTAACGAAGGCAACTTTAATTTGGGAATTTTATATTTCCTTGTAAAGAAGACCAGTTCGGTTTTCTGTGGATTTACTGACAGGCCACAGTCTGTAGCCCATGTTGTGATTTTCTTTAGTGCAAGTTGCAAAACGTTCTGAGACTGTCTGGGAACTTGCCACTGATAACGACAGCAATATCGTCCACATAGGCGATTGTTGTGCATCGCGCTTCTTCCAGGATTTTAAGCAGTTTGTTTACCATCATATTCCAAAGATGGAGAGATAGCATCCCTCCTTGCGGAGTCCCTCTCTTAATAAACCTTTTTGCAGAAGCGTTGCCTATGCTGGCACTGATGGCCCTACTATTAGCTATCAGTGCTCTTAGCTCCGGTTCTACTTTTAGGCTTATGAGTGCTTCTTCAATTGCTGTCTGAATGACGTTATTAAACGCTCCGTCAATGTCTCTAAATGCTGCAAGAGTATTATACTCTTTGCAATTTAAAGATCTTTCAATCGATCTAGTCAAGGTGTGAAGTGCAGTATCTACTGATTTCTCTTTACTGTACTGTACGCATGTTGAGAGGCTGAAAACAGATTTTTATCTAAGTTGCAGCGGACATGGATGTCGATCAATCTTTCTTAGGTTTTTAGAAGGAAGGATGACAGGCTAATAGGCCGAAAGTCCTTCGCATAGACGTGACTACTTTTGTCGGCCTTGGGTATGAATACTACTCTGACCTGTTTCCATTTATCTGGGATAAGCGCCAAATTAAGACAACCACTGAAAATGCTTTTAAGCCAAGCCAGGGTAGTAGATGAAGTTTGCTGGATCTCAGCGGGTATAATACCGTCCGGCTTGACTTGAATGGCTTGAAACTATCTATAGGCCATTGTAGTTTGTCTTCTGTAACCACTACCTCTGAGATATTAGAGGGAGGATTCAGGAGACCTCTGAGCTATTATTTGTGCACCCAGGAAAATGGGTTTTAAAAAGTAATTGCAACGACTTCTCGCTTGTGGTAGCCCAGCTGTCATCCTCTTTTTTAAGAAGACTGGGGACCATGGGGTTTTTTGATAGTTTTTTTCTAAGTCTAGATGCCTCGGAGACCTCCTCAGAATAATCTCTCCAGGTGTTTCTTTTCGCCTTAAATGCTTTTTTATACTGACTAAGAATTGCTTTGTAAGAGCTCCATTGTTTCAGTCAAGAGCACTCATTTGTTTTTTTGACATTATTAAAAGCCTTACTATCTTTCTTTAGAGCTTTGATTTCATCATTCCACCAAAGTGGTTTAGGTTTTCCCCTAGGCTTAGTGATGGGACACGAATGCTCTAAGGACTTATTGCAGGCCTTAGTAAAAACGTTTACTAGGCTAGTTAGATACTGGATATTTTTAGGAATTCCAGGTATTATAGAGGAAAGTGTTCTTAAGTGATTTTAAGTGTTCTCTTGACTTTAAGTGTTCCTATATTTGTTCCAGTCAGTTCTCTTAAGATTTCGACAGACTGACTTTATTAGAGGACTTTCGTCCAGAGCGAACTCAAGGTATCTGTGATCTAAAAAGGAATGCTCATCATAAACTTTCCATGAGTTTATTTTAGAATAAGGTTATGTCTAGGACTTCTTGCCTATTACTAGTAACAAAGTTAGGTTTTCTGCCAATGCAAGAAGGTTAGTACTTAAAATGTAATCAAAACGTGAAAAATGTAATCAAATCCTCTTTCGCTGATATCCGAACTACCCCAGATGTCATGGTGAGCATTGGCGTCACAACTTATGATGACCCAATGTTCATCCTTCTAGCAAGATTCTGGAAGATTCGATGGAGGAAGTGAATCCTGCGAGTCGTGAGGAAGATACGCCGCAACAACCCAGAGTCTTGAGTTTTTTAGCTCTAGGCTCACCGCCATCAGATCAGCATCACTCTTATTAAACATAAAAGTTATATATAGTGTATTTTTAGCAAGTATGCACGCTCTAGGTTTGCATACCTCTTTATTATATAAGAACGTATAATCTGGTAACTTGAGTCCATGAACCTATTTTTATGCCACCCATGGCTCTTGGAGCAAGATATCTTCGCCCGTTCTCTTTAGGCGGATCTCAAGTGCGGCGGAAGCCGTTTTGAAGGATTGAGATAAATTTGGAGTAGCGTCTTTACCTGAACCATCCTTAATCTCCACCACCGTAGCGTTAGCTTCGTTCTCAAAGTCCATTGAGAAGCTTTTTGCGTCATCAAAGCTGTCAGAATCAGATCTAGATCTGTTCATCGTCAGCCTTGATGACTTCATCCACTCTCTTTAGAGTATGCTACGTCAACAACATCGGATCTGTCGGAGTCTGTCTCTTGGGCTTGACTTGGGTCTTCACCGATGTTCCGTGAGGCTTCCACCTCATCCTTCTTATATACCCTCAGTGTTGCCTCCGTGAAGCCATAACTAATGACCCCTGTGGCCTTCGCTAGGGGTTGTAGAGAGTCCTTATTGATAATGATCAGCGCCTGTCGGGATTCTCATACAACTTTCCCTTGTTTGGCAATCTTCCAATTGTGAGTTGGAAGCTGGGGATTTGACATTTTCATCATTTTGATAATCGGCAGGTTTCCTAGGCAGCCACACCTAGATCTTGGCCTGTTAGGGGTTTCCTCCCTGCTTACCGCTTTGAGCTTGGCCCCCGGCCACGGACTTCCTACCTTTCCTATCGAATGCTTTTAGAAATCTACCGATCTATGATCAGCGCAGCCTGTCAATTTGACGTGGCCCTGATGCCGCCAGCGTATCTACAGGAGGGTGGTGGATCCGGATTTTCTTCCAGTACCTGGAAGAAACTTGTGTTTAAAGCAACAACAACCTTCTTCCAGTTCCTGGGAGAAATACCCCCATCAATTTCACTGAACGGCTTGATTTCCTGGTTGCTCTCTAGCAATCTAGTCTTTTTGGAACTACCCTGTGGCTTATCTTGTGACCTCTGTCTCTTGGACATAAGGCCCTTCGATGAACCTGGGATTTGTCCTTCTTGGAGCTTGATCTGGCCTACTACTGTTTTGGCCCAGGCTAAGGAGTTCTTTTGCACCTCAGATAACTGGTCAACATTGAGAGAGCTTAACATTTATATTAACAGAACAAAAAGGAACAACAAAAAAATAAATACTTTTAATTATTTATTTATTTTCATCACTATTTATTGCTAGTTACAATTATTATATATTATATCCTAATCGAACACCATTTATTGCAAGTTACAATTATTATTATTTGTTGCAAGTTACAATTATATATTATTTATTGCAAATTACAATTATATATTATTTATTACGAATTACAATTATATATTATTTATTGCAAGTTACAATTATATATTATAATATCTTAATTAACTGCAATAAAAACTAAGACTAACTATTTAATAATTTTGATAGTGTATATATATATCTCATATCGTCAAAGATACCGCTAATTTCTAACGTGAGAAAATAGCGGTAATAGTAAATTACAAAAAATCAAATTCTCAGAATAAAGTTAGAAAGTTTCGAAAGTTTTAGTTTATTGTTAAAAAAAATGTTTTCTAAGTATTTGATTTGTGGGAAATGGAACTTATTTATTATGTATGTTATTTATATTATGTTATGATTGTTCCCATCCATAACTCCCCTATCGTTTGACTGAGGCTCCAACGAAGTACTAAAGTCTTTCCCCGAACATAAGGACTAGTCCTTCTAAACGAAAATGTAAATTTTCTTTGAAATTTAAAATTAGAGAAAAATATTCGATTAGAAGGACTTTCGAATACGAGGACTAGTTCTTGTATTCGAATAAAAGGCTGACAATTAAATTGCTAATTCAAAGAAAAAAATTTGACTTATTATTTATTTATTGGTTATTTTCTTATTAAAAATATAAAAATAATGCAAAATAAAACATAATATAAAAATAAAACTATTTTTTCAGTTCATTTTCACAAAAAAAAAAAAACAAGTTGTATCACAAAATTTGGTGAATTAATTTTAAATTTAGTTTTTTAATTTTAATCCAAAAAGGCCATTTGCGTTTACTAGAATAATTGAGTTTGTAATATCATTTTTGTAAATTAACTCGCCAATTTGAGCAAATTCTTCATCCAATTCAAGTACCGTAATATTCATTTTTTCCAATAAAGACACTGTCTTGATTTCAATACCTGATTTAGTTACTTCTCCTCTTTTCAGTTTCATCGAATAGCTCTTGTAATTCGTCATTTGATTCTATAATATTCAAAACATCTGTTACATAAGAACAGAACACCAGGCAGAGTAGTCGATTTCTTCATATTCTTGTAAATTACACTTATTTTTTTTATTTTACAAAACCTAAGCAAGGTCGTTACAAAAAAATTCTTAAATTACAAAAAAATTCTTAAATTAATGCTTATAATTAAAATTAAACAAAACAATGACTTAAAACTACATTTATAATAACTTAAAACCTAAAAAAAGTTAATTTATTGTTATTGTTATTATTAATTTTTTATTTAAACTACATTAACAACTTTATTTTAACAAAAAAAATTGAAATATGATATCAGTACAGATATGGACATATATATAATGACAATCAATTTAACATTTTATGTAATAACTTATGTAGCAAATTAAACGTAAATAAATATCTTATTATTACGTTAAAAATGAACATTTTTATTTTATTAACAGTACTTGAAAGCATTAAATTACTATTTATAAAATGTACAAAAAAAAAAAAAAATGATCTAAATGAAAAACATTAATTGTATTATAATGCAATACAATAAATGTGCTATGTTTAAAATTATATCATAATTAAAAAAAAAAAAAAATTTTTTTTTTTGCTTAAGTAAGAATTAATTGTCTAAGGTCATTAAATTGGAAAAATGTAGTTGTAAAATGTGTTTGAACGTATTTCTGGAGATAGATGTAGAATAGAGATGACTAATTTTGTTAAAAGTAGTACAACATCTGTTGATGGGTTCATTTCTACCGTACTCTGTATTATGTTTGTAGTCCATTAAAAATTTAGTATTTCTAGTTTGCCTAACACTATCGTTAAGTCTAAATTTGTTATTAAGAGATTGGATAGAAATACTATTATTCAAAATATCAAAAGTAAAGCATGATGACAATAGTTGTCTACGTAAAGATAAAGAAAGCAAGTTTAATGAATCAAGTCTTGTGGTGTAAGTAGGTAGATTAGCAAAATCAAAAGGGTTATATTGATTCCTTAATGCAAATAAAAGAAATTGCTTTTGAACTGATTCGATTCTATTGGAATGAACTGCAAAGGCTGGATCCCAAACAATGTTACCGTATTCTAAGATAGAACGAACTAGGGAACAATAAAGAGATTTTGTCACAGCTAAGTCGCTAAATTCTTTAGCTCTTCTCTTAATGAAACCTAACATTTTATTAGCCTTTGAAACTATTAGGTCATCTACACGATCGAAAGCTTTGCTAAAATCTGTGTAAATTGCATCAACTTGGTACCCTTTCTCCATTTGATTCAGGATTTCAGATGTATAAACCATCAGGTTCGTAGTAGTTGAACGACCTTTTCTGAAACCATGTTGTTGTTCATTTAGTTTTGCATTTATGATAGGAGTAATTCTATCAACGACAATTTTTTCAAATAATTTAGGTATAGTCGAGAGGATTGCTATACCTCGATAATTTTCCACCGATGCTCTATCCCCTTTTTTAAAAATAGGGGTTAAGTGGGAGGATTTCCACTTTTGTGGGAAAATCCCAATTGAAAGTGACTTATTGAAAATAAGATGAAGAGGGAAGATTAGACTGTGAGAACAATTATGTAAAAAGATTGGGGGAATTAAGTCCGGACCAGCACCCTTTTTTAAATCAAGGCTCAAAATTGCTTCAGGAATATTATTTTCAGAAAGATACACGTCTGTAAGTAGGAAATTTGAGCTATTAGATAAGGAATTAGTCGATGTAGTAACTGGTGCTGTTTGACGATAAACTTGTTGAAAATGATCAGAAAAGAAGTTACAAATTTCTTTTGAGCAATCAGAAACCACATTGTCTTTTGATAACATTTTATTGGGATACCCAAATAATTTCCGTTTTGTGTTAACAAAATCAAAAAATTTTTTAGGATCAGTAACAAGTTTGTTGCCAATATCTCTGACATAGTTTTCATATGCTACATTGGCTTTTTGTTTAAATTCAATTGCAAGTTGCTTATACATATTCAATAAGTCGTCGCATGGTGCTTGATGATGTTTGAGTTTTTTGTATATTTTATTGCGCCGACTTCTCAAGTTCCTAAGATCTCTATCTAACCATGGTTCTGTTATTTTATGCTTTTTGCGAATTTTAGGAACAAAGGCATCAATAATTTGAAACAGATTAGAGTAAAAGATAGAGATTAGTAAATTGACATCCTGTTGAACTAACAGTTCGTCCCATGTGATTAATGACAAAGCATAATTAATACTTTGATAGTCAGCATTAAAAAAATCGTATACAATTTCATTATTGTAAGATTTGTCCAAGAGTGGGATAGAAGTGGAGAACTCGAAAATAAGTGCGTTATGATGAGAAGAGTTGGTAAAAAGATTATCAACATCATCAGCGAGTTTAAGCGACACTCTATCATATGCATTTGAAAATGCAAGATCTAACCACTTATTATTACTATTAGGATAACTGATAATTTGTTGTAAATCGTTACCGTAGAACTCGCTAATAAGATCGAAGTCAATTTCGTCATGAAAGTTAACCGGTAATAACAAATTATCAGCGTCGTCAACGATAAAAGAAATAGAAGGACGATTAAAATCGCCAAACACAAAAATTGAGTCATCCTCATGCATTTCTGAAATAATATTGTGATATACACTATAAAAATCAGAATATGAGGAATTGTCAGAGTTCGGACGGAAATAAACTATACCTAGGTATAAATTATTTGTACCTAATTTAATTTTAACAAATTGGTGATCGAAAGAGTGATGTGTACCAGTGATTAATGGTACACTAGATAAGTTATTCTTTACAGCAAGTAGAACACCACCTCCTCGCGAACAATTTGCAGATAGATAATCACGACCCTTTCTGTAAATGGACCAATTACCAGCCAGAATTTCCTCGTTTGTAAACGAATCGTTGAGCCATGTTTCAGTTATAACTAAAACACTGAAATTACACGACTTGGCATCAACAAAAAGCTTCTTTAGCTTGCTTCTCATACCACTACAATTGTGGTAAAACATTTTAATGTTGTTTATGTTGTTGAAAGTTTGAGAGGTCTTTTTAGAGTAAGTAACGTTAGATAAAGAAATGAGATTTGAAGTTTGGTTGAAACTTGAGTAATTACTTAGAGTTTGGACGAAAAAACTTGTTATAACTCTCACGTGATTGATTCAAATGATTGTAGTAGTTGCTATTGCAATGACTACGATAAGCCTTAAGATCCTCTTCGACCTCTTTAACAGAGAAGCCTATATTTTTATGATATCTGAGATAAAGATCGTATAAATCTTTATAATTAGATGGCAGCCCTTCATTGTGAATGAGAACTGACAGGTGAGTCCTAGTTTTACCTTCTATAACGGTGTTATACGAATCATTATGTAAATAGGCTAGGAAAAGTCTAACGTTGTAGAGAATCCTCTCATCTCTGAATCTAGACAGAGCATATTTGCAATCTTCTGTTAGAGATTGCTTTGTCATTCTAACGATTGGAGAAACAAGCGGATCTTGTAATACTAGTTTGTTATTATTATTAATATTATTGTTATTATTATTAAAATTAGTATTGTTATTATTTTGATTATTATTATTATTGCCGTTACTAATATTATTATTATTATCGTTATAATTATTATTATTATCATTATTATCGTTATCGTTATAATTATTAATATTATTATTGTCGTTACTAACATTATTATTATTATTATTATTATTATTATTATCGTTATAGTTATTATTATTATTGTTATTATTATTATTACTATTATTATTATTATTATTATTATTATTATTATTTTTATTATTATTATTATTATTATTATTCTTTTTTTATTTTTATTTTTATTATTATTATTTTTATTATTATTATTTTTATTTTGATTATTTTTAATTCGATTATTATTATTATTGTTACTTTTAAATTTATTATTGTTATTACTATGAACTTTATTATTATTAATGTTATAGTTACTGGTAACCGGTCTTAAAGTATCTCCTTGGATGAAATTAGAGTACATTTTGCTATTGGTAGATAATGTACTCTGAATTGAAAATTTCTTTTTAGCTTTATTACTAAAAGGAACAGCGAAAGGATTAAGAAGAAGTGTTTTAGAATGCGTGTTATTATTGTTTGTGTTAATGTTTAAACTTGTATTAATATGAGAAATAGATTTAGTTGTATTACTATTAGAATTAGACTCTTCTTTAAAAAGCTTAATTATAGTACCTTTTTTCCATCGTTTGTAATTTATTATTTCACAAACTTTGGATTGAGGTACCATAATTTTAAAAGATTTATATTTCGGTTTAAATCTAAGATTCTTAGGAGTAATGTTAACTATTATTACAGTACTTAAATTAAACTTATTCTTTAAATACTTACTGAGATAATTAGAAGTTGTGTAAGCTGCAAATTTAGTAAAGTACAGTGACTGGAGATCCGAATCCGGTTTAGATTCTTCCTCAGTTGACGTCTGCCTACCATCTGCAGTAATTTCTTTTTCGTTCGGAAGTAAAAATTGAACCTTCTTAGTTTGTAATTTGGAAACTTTTGAAGAGCATTTTTTAATTGAAGAAGGCTTAGTAACAGAAGGTAATTGATCCAAAGTATCAGAGCTCAAAGATGTCGAAGTAGATGCGGAAGTTTGTGCAACTTTTATTGTTGATAGTGTCAGTTTAGATGAGGATAAATTTGTATTATCAGCACTGCACTGAAGTAATTCCTTGTATAAAGAATTGTTTTCAAAGCTTGATTTAGAAGCAGTTTCAGGAATATCTTGGTTCGAAAACGTGGCAGGTGAATCTTGAATTGAATCAGCAGATGAGATAGTTTCAGAACAAAAGCCAGCATGAGTTACATTTTTTGAATTGTAGTTTATTGGTTTAAAAATAAACGCATTCTGATCTGCACTATAGTTGAAAGGTTCATCAGTCTGAGTCCAAATATCTTTTGAGTTGCGACTTAGATACATTTGGTTGTATCTAAATGTATCAAAAGATGTATCAAGATTAGCATCAAGTTTCATACCCATATTCGAAATTTCTTTTCTTAATGAACCTATCTGCTCATTAAATTTCTCTGCAACGTCAGTATTAGTGTCTATAAATTTTGAATTAAAAAGTTTTTGCAGTTGTGAGTTAATAGAAGATTTTAACTCATTGGTTAATGATTTGATAGATTCATTAGTAGAATTTAATGCCGAGATAAACTCATCTTTATTGAGCACAGCGTTCTGCATCAAATTATCCTTCTGCTTTAGTGATGTTCTGCTCAAGGTAGTATTGAGGGCTTCATAATCTTTAGCCATTTCGTTAAATGACGCGGAGTTGTATTTAATTGTGTCGTTACATCTAGCTGCAAGTCCTGTGTACTCATCTTTAATGTTATTGAACGAAGATTTGACTTCATCAAATAACATATTAATGCTGGAGTGATAATCCAAGCATTCGTCACATACAAAGTATTGAGCCAGGAATGCAGAATACCACACTTCTAGGAGCGTTTAAACAAACTCCGTGGAAGCGCTTCTTACAAAAACTCCTGCATGTAACAGTTTCGGTTTTTGCGTCATAAACTGTGCAGCTTGAACTATTGCATTTGACCGAGTTAATTTTTGAATTTTATATGCAATAGTTGCATTATGCATTTATTATGCATAATGCATCTAAAAAAATTGGTTCTTATATCTGACGGCCAAAACCATTCGGAAGGATTTTCGTCAAAATAACATGTAGTTTCAATTAACTTACCATAAATATCTATCCATTCTTCTGCATCAAAGTTTGATGATATTATTTTTTTAAGTGTAAGTACATTACACTACATATTAAAACTGTCTTTGGAACCAATTCCACAAATTTGAAATGATTTTTTAATACTTTCAATTTGCGATTTCATCCAATCTAACACCCATTCCGTAACTGATAAGTATGAGGGAACCTTAATATTGCCAGCATTTGTTTGCATATCTTAGTTGGATAAAGCTGCTTCGATATAGGTGTCGTATGATGTACGGAAAGATTGTTTTTTTTTTTGTTTCTTTTCCTAAGGGAGGTGGGAATCTTCCAAAGACACCAAGAATTACCCCTTGGTAGTGTCAGATTCTTACTGACTAAACCCACCTCCCCCTTTAGCCAATATAGTGGAATGAAACCCTTACTTGCGAAAGCAGTATATTGGCTAGGGAGTAGGGATAGGAAAGGATAGGAAAATGGATACGGAAACATTGAATTGGAAGTGAGACTGTAAGGAAACAATGAATCCGCCTATTATTATTATTTTGCTAACAGTGACTAAAACCGTCACAACAGTTACAACATGTAGTAGTAGTATATATATTACTACATGAGGTAATTATTGAAGGCAACCGCCACTGTCACTGTAGCGGCTGTTATTATTGGCATTAATATTCTTATTAATATTATTATTTTACTACAGAGTCAGCGCCATCCGTGAATTACAACATGCAGCAGTATATAACACCTTACTTGCATGATATAAATAAAGATGGCTCCACTGTAGCAGCTATTATTATTATTATTATTATTATTATTATTATTATTATAATTATTATTATTATTACTATTATTATTATTATTAATATTATTATTATTATTATTACTAATATTAATTATACGATATACATTTACGATATAAAAGTACTACATATTTTTTATTTATGACCTGACCGGGGTTTGACCCAAGACCCTTCGATTGAAAGGTTGGCGACTTAACCACTGCGCCATGAGGCAGATAAAAAAGTCTTGTCTTGAAAAATTCTATTTATAACTACATCCAATGGTTGTAAAATTCCAGTTAATTTGGGCGGAATCAATATAATAAAAATATTATATTTTTCTAAACGTTTTGAATTTGCTAATTTAACATGCGGCCCATAATGATCCATAAGAAGTAATACTGGTTTTCTGTAAAATGATGTTTCGGTTCGTTTTATTATTACAGTATCTATATAATTTTTCAAAATTGTGTCATTCCACATTCCAGTATGATTCACATCAACCAAACAGTTTTCACTTACCAACGGTTTTTCTTTAAATTAGCAAACAAAAAATACGGCGGATAAATTTTTCCATCTATACTTATGGTTAAAGTTAAAGTAAATCTCTTATGTGATGATGATACCTTTCGTAAAAACTATTTCTCGAGTTGACTTTTTTTTGTAATAGTACTGATATTTTCACATTCGAAATATCTAGGAACTTGATCCATGTTGATTATATTATTTGGTTCAATATTATATTTATTTATAATATCAAAAATATTTTGATGAAATTTCATGACAATATTACCTACATTTTCAGGTAGAGAACGAGATGTTGTGATAACGCAGTTTAAAGTGAGCAAGCCAACCAGCTGAAGCTTTGAACTTATTGTATATAGAATCTTTACAGGTTTCGTAAAAATGTTCACTTAATGTTCTTGCCTTTGCCATAATATATTTATCCTTCACTCGTAAGCCATTATTGTTTGTGGCACAAATCCATTCAAAAAATTGTTTTTTTAAACCTGAATATTTTTCTTTTCTTCCACCACCTCCCATTCTTCTGCTCTTTTTAATAAAGACATCTAAATCTTCAACCATTTTTAGGAGTTCAGCTTGTTGTGCATACCAACGTTTCAAATTAGTTACTGGAATTCCAGTTTCTTTAGAAACACTTTCAAATCCTTTGCCATTTGTATTTGACACATATTTATTAACTCATTTAATTTTTGTTTGATAGAATAGGATTTTCTATTCTTTTCTTCCATCTTCAACGAGTAAATATTTTATTTCAACAAATAAATATTTTACTTAATCTAATTTACATTCATTTTTTAATTTTCTTATAAATTTACCTTTAGGTTACATAGTCGTCCGTTAGAAAAATTTATGAATATATTTATATGCATTATATTTGAAATTGTCATTTGACAGTATGACAATTCTAAAGAAATCTTACAATTATTTAAAGTGTCAAAACTTTATATGCTAGAAACAAAAAAAAAAAAATTGTTTTGAGTGTCAATTAAACGAATAAAGTGCTCTGCCAATCATGATTTGTTGAACATATCAATTTTTGTAGGAAAAAACAAATTGTTGTTAAATATAAAAATTTTTACTGCGCGCCAAAAAAAACTTTTGACAAATTTTTTTTAGAAATGATGCTTTTTTATTTAATTATAAGGACTAGTCTTTCTAATTGAATAAAAGGACGGGTGGCAAAGATTTAGTTTATTATCAAAATTGAGAAGAGAACATTTAATTTGTTTGTATTTGGTTATGTCTATGTCGCACTGTTCTATTTCAAAAGATGTAAAGATCGAGTGGCTTAATACTCCGTATTTTGCGAAAACAATGTTTTGTCGAATTTTTTCAATTTCGTTGTTCAAGAAGTTGATGTCATTCATTATAGATAAGAAGTGTAAGTTTTTTATGCTGTTTCTAGTTGTCTGTAGTGTCATTTAGTGTTTTTAAAGTCGGAACTATATTTCTTGTCATGTACTCCTTTAAATTATTTATGTTCTTTTGGAATTCGTTGTTAATTTTAATTTGATGATTTGATTAAATCAGTGTCAATTACGATATTTTGAATGGTTTTTCCCTCCCCTAATTTCTTTTATATAATTTGTACCTGGTTCTATTTTCTATTATTGGGTATCTATTTTCTTTGCATTTAATTTCTCCATAGTTAAATTCTTTTTTGCTATGATTCTATTATAAATTTCTTCATAGTTTTTCTTCTTTAATTTTGCCTTGAATGAAATCGATATGCTTTACTTTTGTAGTGGAATGAATTGTATTGTTATAGTATCCGTTAATTAGGATGATTTCTTCTTCTATTGGTAAATTTCTTTTTGTATGTTTTAATAGTCTCAAATGCTCATTTATTGTATTATGTACCCTCTCAAAGTCGGAATTACTATTATAATTGGAATTTGATGTGTAGTGGATTAGAATATTTTTCTCGTTTAAGAATTTTCTCATTAGATTTGACATCATTCCTAATTCATTGTCTGTCACGATTTTTTCTATATTACGATATGCACTTATATATTTTGATATGGCTTTCCTAAATTCGGGTTCACTTCTGTTAGCGATTTTTACAAACATTGCTACTTTACAAAATTTGTCAATCATAGTAACGAACAAACTTTTATTTATTGAATAGAAAACATCTAAGTGTATAATTTGGTTCGGTTTATTTGGAGTTTCGGATATTTTTAGAGGTACTTTAGGAGCTTTTCTCTCGTATTTTTCGAGGATGCATATTTCGCAATTATTAATAAATTCAGTAATTTTGGATACCATATTAGGATAATAATAGTACTCTTTCTTTAATTTTTCCTGTATTTCATTTATTCCCCTATGATTGTTTTCTAAGTGTTTTTCTTTTATTAAGTTTTCTAACTCTTTTTCGTCTTGAATATTTTTATAGTTCGTATAATATCTTATGATTTTATATGCGTTCAAGAAAGAACTTTTTCAAATATCTCATCATTTGTACATATAGCGTTAATGCGTATGGGGTCAAAGTGGCTTTTTATTATTAGTATAATTGTTTGGTCGTCTAAATATTTTATTGATATGGTTTTATGACATTTGTCGAAAAGTTTTTGTGTTTTAATGCTTAAAGATCCAGAACTAATTTTATTTATAATTATTTGGTTTTTATAAAAGTTTAATAGAGTGTTTGTTTGTTAGAATTGGAGCAGATATTAGTTTATTTTTTAAATTTTCGAAACTTTTAATATATTCATTATTGGTATTCATTTCTGCATTTTTCTTTAAGTACGAAGTCATAGGTTTTGCTATTTGCGCAAAATTTTCAATAAATCGTCTATAATAACCGGTGATTCCCAAAAATCTCTTAATTTCTTTTGGTGTTTTGGGAATTGAACAATTTTTTATAACTTCTATTTTCTTTTTGATTCGGTTTGATTCCTCTTTCGTTTACGATGTGACCTAAAAATTCTACTTCTATGCGAAGGAATTCACATTTGTCTAGTTGCACTCGTAAATGTACAGATTTTAATATTGTAAAAACCTTTTTTAAGTTTTTAATGTGTTCTTCAAGACCGTTAGCGAATACGACGATGTTGTCCATATATTTAAGACATTCTTTACCTATATTTTCTCTTAAAATGTTATGCATTAAACGTTGAAAGGTGCATTTTTGAGGCCGAAAGGCATTCTCAAAAATTCATAATACCCATTGTTAACCATGAATGCTGTTTTTTCAATATCTTCTTTACACATTTCAATTTGATGAAAACCTGATTTCAAACCGATTACAGAATCGGGGACTAGGTTTTTTCAATCACGTCGGTCCGACTTCTGGTTCGCAAGATACGACGACTTCTTGCAATTTATGAATATGTACTTTCATTTACTATTTAAAAATCAAACCTCTTTTTTAAATAATTTCAGCTGAACGTTTAAATACGGCAAAATTTTCATTTGACAGTAAATTACTACCAACATAACAAACATTTTCATCACGAGTCTTCGAGAATTACAAATTTATATAGACGTGATGTGATATATATTTTCATCGCGTAAGTGATGAATCTTCAAGAATATGGGTGATTGTTTCCATTCACTTTACGGCGAATTCAATTTCCTGCAGTATCTGTTTTTGCCATTACCATTATAATAAATCTCAAGGCAAATCTTTGATAAAGTAGGTATTCTTCTTCCACAACCTGTTTAGTCATATTCAATTACACTTTGCAGTCAGTAGAGTTCGTATATTTGATCGCTGGGCGATACTAGTAGTATATAAATGAAATAAAATTTAAAAGTAAATGAAATACAACCTAAAAAAATATTGATTTTTTTTTAAATGTTATTTTATTTTTTACTATTACTTCTAATTTTTTTAGACGCTATTTCGCAGTGCTCTTCTAAGGTCACTTTTTAAATCTACTGCTTGATATGATGGGTGTAAGTTCCTAGCGATAATTTCGATTGATCTGGTGAAATTGTTATCATACGTATGCTATTCAATTCTCTTATTTGTCAACATTAATTTTTAATTAATGCTTATTCATCATGTTGACTTTGTAGTTTATATTTATTTTTTTGAGTTTTTTAATAAGTATTCTGCAAAATTGGCTTCTTTAGTAGTTGATATCCCGTTGTTTTATTTTACTTTCTTTATTCAGAGTTTTCTCGGCCTATTCTCGGTCATTTTTTCGATCTAGATCTTCTTCATCCATATATTATTAAGTACTTACTTAAGTATTTTTTGTAATTTTGTTAACTTAGTTTTTATATTTTTTTTGAAAATTGCAGATCTCACTTTGTAAATCGCTATATAATTTTTCTAGTTACTTATTCTCAAGTTACATTTTTTATTATTTTTTGCAAATCACTTTCTTTTGTATTACCATCACAGGTTTTCTATTATATTTTATTAATTTTATATTTTCTTTAACTGTTTTGACCAGTAATTATACTAGTGGCATTATCCTAGATTCCTACTAAACGTCACTGCATTGATTTTAATTAGTCGATGTTAATGTGGTTAATAAAAGGCCTATTTTAAATTGTGAGTTTCATTAAAACGTTATTTTGGTTGTTCACTGCAGCCGATTTATCTAATCCCTTTGTGGGATGATTAGCCATGTCCTATCCTGTAACCGCGGCCTCTGCAGTAAATATTCCTACTAGATTTATATATTTATTTGTATTTTTCATATTTTTATATTTTATACGTTTTAACCAGGTGCTTAACTGCTGTCCCTTCGGCAACCGATCCAGACCAGGAAGCCGCCCATTTCTAGATTTTTATCCAGATGTTCCTGGATTTTCATGGATTTTTATGTTTGTTATGATGAGTAATTATTTTAAAACCCATAAGTAAATATTATCTTTTTAAACTACTCAGATTTGCAGTTTTATGTTTTTAACTAAAAAAAAATTTGTTAAAGATTAGCATTTTTTGTCTTACATCCAAAAATTATTTCATTTTTGGTTCTAAGTTTAGATTTCAGTATACTTAAATTTTAAATTTTAAATTCATTAAAAGATTATTAAATGATTTTTTCGTTAATTTAACTAGTGATATAAATAAAGGGTTTACCAATTTCAGTGATTTCTTTTAAAAAACAAAAACACTAACTGTTAAGGAAATTCAAATGTTTTTATTTAATGTGAAGTACAATCGATACAATTAAATTCTGAATAAAACGTCTTTCAAATGGCCTCCACGACCTGGTTTGCAGGAACGAATTCGATGAACCCAATTTTCGAGCACTTTTTCCACTAAATCAAGTCGTATGTCATGAATAGCACGTTCAATATTGACTTTTAAAGCTTGAAGAGAGTCTGGTTTATTGCTAAAGACCAATGATTTCAAATAACCCCACAAGAAATAGTCTAATGGTGTTAAATCACAACTTCTTGGAGGCCATTCAATGTCACAATTTCTTGAAATAATCGAATCTGCAAACTTTTCTTGTAATAATTCAGTTGTTGCACGTGTTGTGTGGCACGTAGCCTCGTCTTGTTGGAACCAGATGTTGTTAAGATCAACTTCTTCCAATTTCAGCCATAAAAAATTGGTTATCATTGATCCATTGACAGTAACGGTGCTACCAGCTTGATTTCGAAAGAAGTACGGACCGATGATTCCACCAGACCAAAAACCACACCAACTGTCAATTTAGGTGAATGTAATGGTTGTTCATGAATAATTTGTGTATTTTCTTCGCACCAGAATCGACAGTATTATTTATTTACCGCACCACTGAGATGAAAGCGAGCCTCATCGGCGAAGATGATATTCTTAAAAAAATCGTTATCGTTTTCAAGTTGTTCCAAGACAAAATCAGCAAATTCATGACGTTTACGGTGATCCATGATGAAATTGTAAACATTACTGAATACAATGAAAAAAAAAAATGACAGATCATGACATACTACAAATGGCCGAAACGTAACTTAGAAATCATACCACTCAAATTGGAAAACTCTATAGAATATTCATGTAAAATTTTAAATTTTAAATTGCAATACTATTTTAAAAGTATTAGAAAAAAATGAATAAATTAATATTTTATTTTAAATAACTCTAAATTTTAGTAATATTTTATTTTATGTACTCATATTTTTGTAAAGTTAACTTTTTGAATTGAATTAAGATTTTTATGAATACCTATTTAAAAAAATGAATTCAATTATTTAGTGCCTTATATTGCCTTTTTTAATAATTTCCTTAAGTAAAATAGGTGGAAAATGTTCGTTTCTTGGATGTAAATCCAATTATAATAATAGCGCAATATCTGTCGCTACTTTTAAATTTCTGGATAAAAATCTTTTGAGAAGATTAAAAGAGCCGTGGATAAGCGCTGATATATTAATAAAAATTATATATAAATTAACATAAATTATTTTATTGTAAAAACAATTAAATAATTTATTTTTTGCACTTAATTTTATATGCATTCTAAAAAAATTTACTTTATTTACTAAACCAAATCGATATTGCCATAAAAATTATTTATTTTTATGGCATATATATAATAATTATATTATTTTTTTGCAACATTTTTTTTGCTCAGCAATATACCAAATCAATGTTTTTTTTAAAAAAATTTTTAAGAAGCTTTTTTTTTGTTGAAAAGTAGTTTGAAAACATTTTTTAAAATACATATTTATGAATGAAAATTTACAAATTTTGAAAATTTCCTTTTACTAAAAGACGTAAAAAAGATGGAACTTTAATGCTACCTTAGGACGAAATTGAAAAAAAATCTGTAGTTTTTGTTTTATTTCCAGATTTCTAAGAGGACTACAAAATTTTTTTTTTAAAACTACCTGTATTTTTTTTGAAAAAAAAGTACAACTATTTAGGTTAAGTCTACATACATATATATGTACATATATATGTCTACATACTAACTTCATTATTGTAGAAAATACTTTTATTTGGTTTAAGCCAAGTTTTAGTAACAATAGCAATAAGAACTTTCTTTTCCAATATATAACAACTTTCTTTTATTCAATAAATTTTGAGCATTCCAGAATAGAAATTTAATATTATAATCTGTGTTTATTTAACACATATAATTTGAAAGTTAATTCTAATATTATTCTAAACTGTGTATGTTTATCTTGATTTGGATTTATGGAAATTATAAATTATACCTTATAAATATCTTTTAACATCTTTAAGTTAGCAAATATCATTATCTATTGTTCCACTCTGCTCTTGAATTGAAATAAATATTTATAGTTTTCATTAAATAATAAAAAATAAAACTATAAATAATATAAAATTTAAAACATAATAATTAATAACAATGGAAAATACAGTTTGTTTAATCGTATTGTTTGAGTTAAATGAATTAATCCAACAAACTGAAGGGAAGTAAGTACATTTTTTAAATTTTAGGTGTAAATACAAGTACTATAGTTTTTCAATTTTTTTAGTCGAATTCAAAAGATTTTTTTGAGAAGTTTGAGAGATAACAGTAATCCTTTCACAATATCTGAAAGTTTATTTTGCAAAAACTTTCGTATGCTTCAAGCCAAATGCTTGGAAATAATAGAAATGCTCTCACCTTTGGATGAAGAAAATTCATCAATACCATTTCATTTACGATTGCTGGTTCCATAAAATTCGAAACCGAAATATTCACAATATTAAAAAAGTGTTAATTATAAATTTAAAAAAAAAATTAATGCTAAAATGACATTCTGTCTACATACAGATGTCTCTAAATGTTATTGGTGGTGAATCTTAAAGTATTTTAAACCTAAAAATTTTATAACTCACCAAATATCTTTTACACAGAATAGCTTTTCCATAAAAGATATTTTATCTTTTTAGTTATAAGATTATAAGATCTTATCAAATTCATAATTTCAGAATAAACCCCCCTAGTTTAGTTAAAATGTCTTAAATAATTCATGATGATTTCCGTTATTGTTATATCACATAATTTTATGTTAGTATAAGTATTTACATTAGTTGAATAATTATTTTTGTTAGTATTAATAGCATATGCATAACCTGCATAGGTAATATTATTAAAGTTTACATTATTTGGATTTGTATTTTTATTTGTATTAAGTATTAAGTACATTATTTGGATTACTCAAACTTGGAAACATTTCTTCTATTTACAATTCTTTTAAAAATATTTTTACTTCAATTTTAAATGCGGGTAATTTTATTGAACCACGTTCTAAGTATATATAAACAAGGTAGAATGTAAACCAACGGTTTTTAAAAGCGCATATTTCCAAGACAATACAAACTGTTTAGAACTGTAACTTCCACAAAAATTTGAAAATTTAAGAAATTTTTTGTAATAAGAAAAAATGTGAAAATAAGACTTTTCCGGAATTTTGAAGGGCTGTAAGTCAGAAACCCTAAATATCTAAGAAAATCCGTTAACACATGTAAAAACATATTACTGGAGCTCTAATTTTTATGCCTTGCCGAAGATAAATTTGTACAGGTGCTTAAGTTGCAGGTGCCTAAAAATAACAAATTTTCAATTTTTCAGTCCAAATAGCTTTTAAACAGGAGATAGTGCACAAAAATTTTCTAAGGAAACTTATACTAATTCTAAAAGTTCTTTCTTGTCTCAAAATTTCAGGCTCTTATCTAAAGGCGTACTGGAGTTATGAAAAAAGAAATTTCATGCAAAATGTGGTTTTTCCATAACGGTAAATTTAAATAGTAAATTACAAAATATTGCATAATTTTGATATTGCTTAATGGAGTTACCAAAATTTTGGGTCTTCTGCTGTTTAACATTTTAAAATTATTACGCAGAGTCTGAGATATATACATATGAAAATGGGGCTTTTTTGCAATTTTGAGGGGCTGTAACTCTGGAACGCTATCCAACTTAAAGAAACCTTAAACAAACGTAAAAATATATAACTGGAGCTTTCAGTTTTATATCTTGCCAAAGTAAAATGTGTACAAGTGCCTAAGTTACAGGTGTTTAAAAATAGCAAATTTTCAATTTTAGAGCCCTAATAGCTCATAAATAGGAGTGGTCCAAAAAAAATTGTTGAGCAAACTTATACTAATTTCAAAAGTTCTTTCTGCTCACAAAATTTCAAGTCCCTATTTGAAAGAGTTCCGGAGTTATGAGGGTAGAAAAATCATTCAAAATTTGGTTTTCACATAACGGTAAATTTATATACTAAATTTAAAAGAATTGTATAATTTTAATATTAATTTACAAAGTAAAAAAAAGTTCTTTCTGCTCAAAAAATTTCAAGTGCCTATTTGAAAGAGTTCCGGAGTTATGAGGGTAGAAAAATCATGCAAAATTTGTTTTTCATATAACGGTAAATTTATATACTAAATTTAAAAGAATTGTATAATTTTGATATTAATTTACACACTTAAAAAAAGTATCTGTCGAATGACGTTTTCAGATTGAGAAAATGTTAAGTAGAACATGAGATATACGCATTTAAAAATAGGACTTTTTCAAAGTTTAAGGGGCTGTAGCTCCGTAATGGATAGGGCTACATGAAAAAGTTGTTCCACAAAATTAATTTTTTTATGAGACCTTCCCATGTTTAAAATTTTTTTCTCTATCTTTAACGGTGTATAAGTTTTGTAAACAGACGGACGGACAGAATGAAACTAATAGCACATCTCTTTTAATTTTTTTGGAAATGTGCTAAAAATAAGTAGTTGATCTGCTTATCTTTGGGCTCTTGGCTAAATTTTTAACCTTTGGTGATTTGAAATATTATAATTAGTGACGTGCCTCTACTGGAGCCTTCAATTTCAAAAATAGCTTTAAGAACATGAAACAAATATGAACTTAAATTTTTCTAATCCTTGAAATATAAAAATAAAATTCAGTCCATTCCCAAAATGAAAAAAACAAAAAGTAAAAATTCATAAATTTATCATAAACATTTTTGGAAATTGCGTAAACACAAAAATGTTGACATACGTTCAAGTTACAATGATTCCTAATTTTTTCCAGTGCAGGTTTTGCAGATTATATTTGAGCAAGTCAAACAAATCAGTAATTTGCACTTAACACACGAGTGAATTGTTTTTACAGGAATGCAAAACGAATATCTCTTCCTTTTATTACGGTCAAACTTCTCCATCAGTTCCGTTTCGGGTACTTAAAACTTGAAGGCCTCTTAAAATGGCTCACAAAGAGATTTAGCTAGACCTTTAAAAAGATTAAGACGCATCAAGCTTGTTGCTTTTCCATGGCTTTGATGGGTTATAAAAGCATTTAAGGCACTTATGTCCAAAATTTTATAGGAAACTGTCACAGGCCATAACAAAGATCTTCTGTTGCAGTAATAAACTGAACATTTTTTATCTACTTTCCCTTTTGTGTTATTGTAATGCGTTATGATTTCTGTTTCCAGTTTCCATATTTCCTTAGAGCGATGCATTGATGATATAAGAATAACTCTTATTCTACTTAGACACGTAACAATTGTGCCATCTCTCTTATTTTTTTTCAACGTTCCTAAGACAGTTAATTTATTACTTTGCATCACATTTATTAGTTTCATAGATGTGTACCAGTTATCTGTTGTTAAGTTACGATTTCTATCGAAATAGCACAACAAAGTCTGATCCAATTTTGAGTTGGAATAGAATATTTTTCTCCTCGTGAGATAAGGTAAAGCTAGCATTATCTTTGCCTGTATAAAAATAAGTTTTAAAAACATAGCTAGTTCGGACAACGTTTGAAGATTGAACTTTTAAGGCATATTTGTTTGGTTTATTAGGTATATACATAAATTGTTTGCAGATCCACTGGACCCACGTTACCATTAAAGGTTGATATCTATAATTTTAATATCGAGGCTTTTAAACTAGTTTTTAATTTCATTATCCGATACATGTTCATCAAGTTCATACATAACAATTTTTATTGCTTTGTTATTTTTTAACTTATGCATACATTTTTTTTTATTAGCAACACCATTGTTAGGAAAAGATTGTAATTTACTTTCTTTTTTCGAAGATGTCAATGATTTTTTTAAATCTTGCTCCATCTCTACATTTAATTTAGATACCTACCCGTGTTGCAATTTTTGATATTATTAAGACTTGTGTATGTATAAATTAAAACATTTTCAGGGATTGAATACTTTACTTTTATCTAATGTTGTGAATCAGTTGCAAGGTCCTCAAGCAAAATGGGTTTTATATCAACAAGGCTTAAACTTTCTTGATATTGATGATTGTGATAAGGTATGTATATATATTATAATTAAAATGTGTTAAAAACATGCAATTGCGTAGGCTATACAAGCTTTGAGAACAACTATCAAATATGATGGGACAAATATTTTATATTGGGAAACTTTAGCCGACGCATACTATGAAAGGGGATCTTATAACTCTGCTATTCGAGTTTATCAAAAAATTTTACATAGAAAACCAAAACATAAATATGCCAAACTACAAATAGCAATTATTAAAAGGGTAAAATAATTATAAATTACGATTCCATTGAATCGTAGATATTGTAGATGATGCAGATATTTATTTGTATGTTTTTATTTTAGATTTTACATTTATATAATGAATCTATTGAATCCTTTATGGAACTGCTTTCTGAGGATCATATTTATTTACCAGCCCTCAAAGGAATTGTTGAAGTGTATTATCAACTGGCTAACTGTCATCTACAGCAAAGATTGTTAGGTCGTTGTAAAAGTGATTTACAAACAGCTTTGGATTACCTACAGAAGTACTTAAGATTTTGCTTAAGAACTTACATACTTACCTAATTTTTTTTTTCAGAGTTTTTTTGAATCATCAACATAAAAATTTTACATGGTTGTGGCGTTTAACAGCAAATATCTTTACTTTGGTCGGGTGTCTTCCTTCGAAGTTATCTTTTTTAAAACTTCACGGTTCACTAGTAAAGCAAGAAAATATAAGCAAATCCATCTATTTATATCGCAAGGATTTATTCAAATTGGCTTTGAAGTAAGTTTTTTTTAAATACTTATATATATTTAAAATACTTATATATACAATAATAGAAATTCTACTTCTACATAAATTATAAATAAATATTTTTTTTTAGATGTTATACATGCGCTCTTAGATTATGTCCCTATGATTCGTTTTTGTGGCAAGAAATATCTTTATGTGCATATTTTTTTATTTTATATGAACCAAGCAGTAATAAAAAGGGTTTAATAAAAATGGCAATAAAAACATGTAAAACTTCTATCAAATATCAACACCGTCGTTGGCAAACGTGGAATTTGCTAGGCGTACTATATGCATTAAAAGTTGACGATTTGGAACCTCATTTTTCCTTAGCGCAACATTATTTTATTAAATCACTTAAACTGGACAATAATTCTGCAGTAACTTGGGCAAATTTAGGCGCTATATATCTTCTTGCTGGAGAAATTAATTTGGCTAATAGAACCTTTAAACGTTCTCAAGAATCAGATCCAAGCTATATTAATGGTTGGATAGGGCAAGCAACAATTGCAGAGTTAGTTAAACAAAACGAAGAGGCAATGGATTTATTTAGGCATTGTACACAATTAGATTTCCATGTAGAATCTGCATTAGGCTATCCCTATTGGGTTTGTACAGTATTATCAAACGAAAAACTTATGGAGGATTCACATTATCGGTATGCTATAAATAATTTACATGCTATATCGCATGCTTCGGATTCTATTTGCTGGTATATATCTGCTGAAGATGATAAAGCTTCAATTGAATCGCTTTCTTATTATGGGTATCTATTTTCTAAACAAAAACTGTGGTTATCTGCAATTAAAATTTACGAATTGGCGATTAAAATAGTTAATAGTCAACAAAAAGATGACCTACTTTTCAATCTAGGTTATTGTTATTTAATGGCCAACAAACCAAAATTGGCTATTAAGAGTTTTAGAGGTTTAACAGAAGTGAGTACGAAATCTTTAATTGGGTTAGCATTGTCGCATTGCAGAGATAAAAATTATCAACAAGCTTATGAAACATATACATGTGGATTAGACTGGTTGGCTTCAAACGATAAAGAAAAAGGCCAACTTCTCATTGCAACATCTGCAATTTTATACGCTTTTCAAGGTGAAAAAGATACTAAATCTGTACTTTACCAATGGTAAAATATTTTTCAAGTACCAAGACTTTTTTTATTAGTTTAATAAATCTGTTCCATTTCAGCCTTGCTTTAGAACATAGGCCTATAGAAGGTTTATTTTCAGCTTGCGCTCTTGGTATAATTCATTTAGATTATCAATTAGCTGAGTCAATTTTAGATGAACTGAAAAAATTGGAAAATGATTTTAAATATTGCCATCATATTGCGTTTTTAACCTCACAATATTATTATGCTATGGTATAAATTAAATTTATTATTGAAATATGTTAAAAATAAGTCAATTTTTTTTCAGAAACATTCTAAGAAAGCATACTTTTATTTGTTATCTAAGGTACATACTTATCCCGAACGTTTTTTATTAAGAAAAGTTTTTGCTGATTTTGCAATAAATTATTTATCGAAAACGAAAAAGTATTCCAAAAGTACTTGCCAAGTAGCACATAGTGTAGTTATTTTACAGCAAAAAGTAGCTTGGAGGTATTTCTACGATTTTATAATATTTTGTTGAAGTAAGTTAGTATTTAAATTTATTTTCCAGAAATAATTCCTTAGAATCTGCAAAGATTTTATTGACCGCCAGCGAGGCCATGAAAAATATTGACAGGGGAAAGCAAAAGAAGCTTATTCAACAATCAATTCATACGAGCCCCGATTTTAAATTAGCGTGGAATGCCTTATTAACTGCAAAAATATAAATATTTTTTTTTAAATGTAAAAGGTTTTCTGTTTTTATTTTATGTGCGGTTAATAATATTAAAAAACCTAAAAGTGCAGGAAAAAAGTTTAGTAGGCTACAAATTTGATAAAAATTGGAAATTTTACACGTCTTATGGTGGAAAAATTTAGGATGATATTAAATCATGATAGAGATTCAGATTCAGAACTCGACTATTCAATATTTAAAAGCTAAGAAATGGTTCAAAGCAGAAAGTAGATCTTGGAAAACTACAATTAGGTGAGATAACCAGAGTTTACAGAAAACAAATTGGCAGAACACTCACTTCCACATCTCCATTAGTATCTGGCGTTGTATTAGTATTAGTATAAACGTTGGGAAAATCTCGCCAATATAATAAAAGAAATAGCAACTTAAGTTGTGGGCTATGAACCTCCAAAAAGCAGAAATCCATTTCAATCCAATCCACAAATGTTTAACAAAGTCTCAGGTTCTGGTAGCCTGCTTGCAGAACTCTTCAAAGCTGAAGGTGATGCACTAGTAAAGTACTTGCATTTATCATAAGTTATTTATGGGTAGATGAATGCACGTTGGATGACTGGAGTTTAAGCCACAAAACTCATCTGACTCATGGCGCAGTGGTTAAGTCGCCAACCTTTCAATCGAAGGGTCTTGGGTTCAAACCCCGGTCAGGTCATAAATAAAAAAAAAATATGTAGTACTTTTATATCGTAATAATGTATATCGTATAATTAATATTAGTAATAATTACAATAATAATATTAATAATAATAATAATAATAGTAATAATAATAACAATAATTATAATAATAATAATAGCTGCTACAGTGGAGCCATCTTTGGTTATATCATGCAAGTAAGGTGTTATATACTGCTGCATGTTGTAATTCACGGATGTCGCTGACTCTGTAGTAAAATAATAACAATAATAATAATAGTAATAATAATAATAATAGTATTAATAATTATAATAATAATAATAGTAATAAAAAAAACAATAACTATAATAATAATAATAATAAGTAATAATAATAGCTGCTACAGTAGAGCCATCTTTGGTTATATCATGCAAGTAAGGTGTTATATACTGCTGCACGTTGTAATCCACTGATGGCGCTGACTCTGTGGTAAAATAATAATAATAATAGTAATAATAAATTAATAATAATAGTACAATAATTTAATAGTATAATAAATAGTACAACAATAATATAACAAAAATTATAATAATAATAATAGCTACTACAGTGGGGCTATCTTTGGTTATATCATGCAAGTAAGGTGTTATATACTGCTGCACGTTGTAATCCACTGATGGCGCTGACTCTGTAGTAAAATAATAATAATATTAATAAGAATATTAATACCAATAATAACAGTGACAGTGCCAGTGGGGGTTGCCTTCAATAATTACCTCATGTAGTACTACATGTTGTAACTGTTGTGACGGCTTTAGTCACTGTTAGCAAAATAATAATAATAGGCGGATTCATTGTTTCCTTACAGTCCCACTCCCAATTTAATGTTTCCGTATCCATTTTCCTATCCTTTCATATCCCTTCTCCCTAGCCAATATATTGCGTTCCCAGGTAAGGGTTTCATCCCACTATATTCCACTGGGAGGTGGGTTTAGTCAGTAAGAATCTGACACTACCAAGGGGTAATTCTCGGTGTCTTTGGAAGATTCCCACCTCCCTTAGGGAAAAAAAAAAAAAAGGTGATGCCTGAAAAAAAAGGTGACACTTGAAGAGCGGTTTTCTTTTTCTAACAATTTTGTTTCTCCTTTTTCTTAATTTTACCTTTTTGTTTTAATTGTTTTCACTTTTAATAATTGTAAATGAATTCACATTAAAACTAAAATTAATTATAACATATACAGATAACTATCTCTCTTTCACTCGTTACGTATTTGTAATTTTTGTAACTTATTTTCTAGTTTATTTGGATAATCAATAATTAATTGTAAATTTTTTAAAGATTGAAATTTAAATTAAATTTGTTTTCTCTTCATTTTACCATTTCGATTTGTTTTTTTTTAATCATTGCCAATTTGAATATCAATTTAAGTAATGTTTGTGGTTTTCAATCGAACTCTCTTGCTATTAAATCCTTAAATTGCCCAAACTAGCTATTGTAACACTCTGTGAAACACGGTGAATAGCCAAAATGACAGTTATGCCTTTGTACACTATTCATTTACTTCGCATTTTGTGTCTTACAGAGAAATCTACTATACATTAGAATGACTTTGGCTGCAGTGTTTTTCCTAAGTATAAATGTTTCAATCCAATATTTCATTACATTTGGATAAAAATTATTGTTGCAAAGCACGTCATCGATTTTTTTTTCTTATACAGATCTCCAAATGCATTCACCAGAAACTGTTATGTATATTGAAAATCCCACCAATCAGATAAATGAAGTTCTAGGATCATCCCCAGAATCCGATTTTAATATTCCTAATAGTAGATGATTCTCCAGTAAGCAATTGGAGTGTTTCTTTTTTAATTCAGGGTTGTGAGCTCTGAACAGAGATCGAGTAAATAGATTGCGCTCTAAACAGAGTAAAAATATTAACAAAATTAAAAAAAAAAGAAAAAATGGAAAACAAATTGTGATGTATGTATGTAAAAAAGACTGTATAGAGCCTTATCATTAGAGTAATCTCTTTAGGCATAATTGAAATATATAAATAAATAAATAAATACATACATAGTATTTAAAATTTTGGCGCATGTATGTAACACAACGAAAAAAAAACCTACATGTCCAAAATCCCTCAAAAATGGCCAAAATTCAATAGTCTTTCGCCGTTATAATTTAAATTTGTAAAAATAAACTTTTTTTCATAATTTTTCGCGAAAATAATATTTAAAAATTTTTTTTCATACAACAATGAGCATTTTATTATGAAAATAATGGTTGACTGACATTTTGACGTTTTAATCATTCTTATTCTCTCTATCTATAAATATATGGAAAGAATTGCCATTCTACAATTTATTTAAAATTCAAAATGGAATTTTTAAATAATAAAAAAGAAAGGGTTGTACAAAAAATATTTAGGTAGTTGCAGATAATTCAACTTAAAATAAAATAAAAATTTATTAACATTTTTATATTGAAAACATAAAAAAATTAAACTTTTTTAAATGAAAAAGTAAAAATATGGGTAATGTCGGTTATAGGTGGGTCTACTTCTAATTCCCGTAAAATGCTTTGTAATGGTGTGATCGTTAATATTTTTTTTAAATAATTCTTTGACCTTTTCTTGTTCGATGAGTGTCCTTTTTTTTAAATTTTTTTACTTTATTTTTGCCTTTTTTTAAGTTTAAAATTTCGGACTTTTCATGCAAAATTTTAATATTAATTCTATTAAATGAAGGGCTACGTGACCCGGACCCCCCAAAATAGGACGAAAACCGATAGTCTTTTACCATTAGAATATAAATTTCCCGAAAATTTAACTTTTTTTGCATTATTTATCCTGAAATAAATTTTTTCATACATCGACATTTTTGTTATGAAAAAAATCGCCTATAACCGACATTACCCAAAAATATTTTATCATTTATTTCAATATTAACTATTTCTGAACGTAAATGTCAACATTTTTAGTTATTTCTATATGTAAATGGAAAATTTTAAGTTTATACAAAAAATTAGAATTTTGACAATTTTATATTGAAAAGCAGTTCGTCTTTATACGTTCGTGTAACTACAACTTTTTTTTTTTTATTGCATTTCTCTGCCACATATTTCACAGCTGCATTTCAGAAAAGTTGCATTTCACAAAGGAATGCAACTTTTTAACGATCTTCCGGAACGCATTAAACAAGTGACAAACTTAAATAGATTTAAAAACTTGTTATTTAAAGAATTAATTTAAAAAATATATATATATATATATATATATACAAGCCTTTACCACTATTAATACGTACACTCATATTGTCTTAACCTTTGTGATTTTCAATTCATAAATTTTTGTTATAAAATATTATTTCAAATATAACACGTATATATTTTTTGAAGATTATTAAATGATAATTTAATATGGAATAGAAAAAAGCATTTATTTTAAATAATAAACTAAAATTTTGTAATTAAAAAAAATATGTTATTAAATTAAAATTGACCACAATTAATACGTACACTAGATAATAAAGAAGAAGAGTAGCAGGTAGTATAAATAAAACTAGTCTTTACAGTTAGAATAAGACAAACTAGAAACACATGTTTAAATTACGTTTTTTTAATTTATAACTTTAATATACAATTAATAATCAGTATGACGCGCGGTAGATCTATTTCTGAAGATTTACGAAAATTAATAATTGAAAGACATCAAAATGGCCAAAGTTATGGCGAAATTTCAAAAAACTTTAACTTAGCTAGATCAACGATGCAAACTTTAATTAAAAATTTTAAAAAAAGTAATTGTATAACAGCGAATACTGCAAAGAGTGGAAGAGTCTCAAAATTAACAGATTGTGATATGAGGAAGTTATCGTCAATTGTAAAAAAAATAGGCAAAGTACGGTGAGAAATCTTGCTGCGGAATGGTCTGAAGCAATAGGAAAGTCCGTTGCACGCGAGTGGACACGAATAAATTTACAAAAATTGTGATATAACTTTTATAAGGTAATTAAAATATCGAGAAAACATTTTGTTTCATTTTTAGACAATTTTAGGCCAAAGAAAAGCCACTTTTAACCAAAAATAAAAGAAAAAACGACTTGCCTGGGCTAAAGACAAACGCTTTTGGATGCAATGACAATGGAACTCAGTTATATTCAGCGGTGAATCTAAATTTTACGTCTGTGTTGGCGATGTGAAAAAGCGTAATTCTTACGAAAAAAGGAGCATACCACCGCGCCTCAAAAGACGATGTCACAAAATTTTAAATTAACTTTTTTTTAAATAATTAGTAGTTTTACGAATTAATTGTGGTCAATTTGTTTTTATTAATTGTTAATTTTTCTTTATTGAATTCAATAAATTTTTAGTTATTATATAGATAAAATACTTTTGTTATTTTTAATTTTGTATTCAATAAGTCTTTCTAAAAATATAATTGTTTTATTTAAAAACAAGTTCTAATAATAAAACTATTGAATTAAAAAAATTATATTCAATAAAAAACTTGCTGTACGTATTAATAGTGGTTAGAGTCGTAGATGAAACTTATAAACGAAATTTGAAAATTAGTTAATCTTGTAAAAATTTTTTTATATATTTTAATATCGATAAATTATCTAACCTAACGTATTGTGTAAAGTTATTAAAACTAATAAATAAATAAAAAAAAAAGCTATATTTAATAGAATTGTAAAATGGGAATTTTACAAAATAAAAAACAAGAGGATGTCACACGTCATTTGTTTTAAATGCCAAACACATGGTATTGGTGCAGCCTATTGCCATTTAAATACTATTTGTGGTTAGTTGTTAGTGGTTAGTGGTTAATACTAGGATTGCCCAGAACGAAGCAAAGCAACTGAACAACTACAATTTGCATATTTCAAAGGAGAACATAAAGCTACATTTCATGATTGTCCAGAACGTATAAAATACAATCAAATCATGCAATTAGTTAAAACTTAGTAACAAAAATATTTGAACCTCTCTCATTTTAAACTTGAACTAAACTCGAAAGAAATCTTTTAACAGGTGCTTATTTTGAGGTTGGAAATAGTATTAAGTTAGAGTTTATATTTAAATCGTATATAAACTTTAAGAGCAAGTTTATATACGATTTAAATCTGTGTAATAATTTGCCAAATAACTATATTGTTGCAAGAGATTTTAACTGCAGACATATTTCTTGGAAATGTTTAAAAAATAACATTTGGGGGAAACTTCTTACTATACTTAAGAATTTGTCCAAGACAAGTTTAGACGTTTCAAGTAAAATTTATAATAAATCCTTACAACAGAGTTATTTTCATGTGGCTACAGTATTATGAGAGACTACATAGAGATGTACAAATTCATACAAAAATTTGTACTAATTTTTTTTCAACGGGCCAGCTAAAATTGGCTAGTTTTAAATATCTTAAAGCACAGAAATATTTAGTTTGTGTCATAGCTAAAGGAATTTAGCGAAAACCAGAATCTTCTGCAAAATCTGGTGTAAAATGATCATTCATATATTTTATGCATTTTCAAAATTTTTTTATCCTTGTGATTATTAAACTTTTTAAAGCAAAGCGATGACAAAATAACTTTTAAAATAGAAAAATAAGGCAAAAATGGGAAAATGTATTTGAGAAAATATATATTTAATATGTCGAGTAGAAACGTAAATTTTCAATATGATAAAGAAGACATTCTAAATATCACTTTACAAAAAATATGGAACATTTAGCTAAATATTTCATATAGAAAAAAATTAAATAAAAATAGATTATTTTATAATGTTGACTTTTCTAAAAACAACAAGAAAAAACATTTCAAGGTTATCATTCATATGCATTCAGTATTTCACTACTACAAGCAGAATTTTTTGAATGTATGAAATGGTATATCGTATATTATATGGTATCAGATGGGATGAATGTGATCTATTTTATGAAAATCATCTGATTTAACTGCATTATTTATTTAACTAAATTTAACTGATTTAATATACAGTATCCAGCAAAAGTAATGGTAATTTAAAAAAATATATATAGAAAAGCAATAAAATAATATAGGCGTTCGAATTTTTTCTAATAATATTTTTAACTTTATAACTTCAGGGAAAAACAAACAAACAAAGTAACAAAATTTTTTGTATTATGATTTTATTTTATTTTTTAATCTCATGACTCATATTGTTATATTGATAACAGTATACCTACATATATATGTGGATATTTTTTGAAGATAATATAATATACCTATCAAATAAAAATAACTGAAATAAAAAATAATGCTTTAAAATTCTTCTAAACATTTTTTTAATTAAAAATTATACCAATTAGAAAAGTGGCATGACATTTGCTGGATACTGTACATATTCATAAAAATTATCAAATCATATCAAATTGGAACATAATTACATTTACACAAAACAAAATATAAATATAAATATGGATTGATTTTTGAATCATATTGAAATACATATATAAAAAGTGCCGATAGTATTTATGTGTATTTCTATTTATATTTAATTTTGATTCACACACACTTTCACAATTTAATAAGCATGTAGGCAAGCTGGTTCAAGTAATATAAATGCATAATATGGCATAATGCATATATAATATAAAAATTATATTAGATACTGATCAGATTATGTATATCATAATATGTCATTTGATATCATATGATCATATTCATATATGTATGTATGTTACTTGTTATTTCTATCATCCATACCAATCATACGAAAGTTCATTTATGTACATATATGAAAAAAAAAAATATCCGAGACCAAAACTTGCTTTAAGAAACTTTAAAAAAAAAAGTTGAAAAATGAGACTAAATTTCAAAATCGATATTGTAGCGACATCTAAACTTTTTTGTTGCCATTTGGACATCTCTATGTAGTCTCTGGTATTATGCATATCCAAATCTGGAAAAGATTGTTTCAAAATTGATTCATACCGGCCTAATTCAATAGTCTAATAAATAATTCGTAAAATTTTCGAAAAATTAACTAAAACGAAAATAGTAACGTTTTTGGAATGGAAAAACATTAATCCGGCAGAACAACTTTGGTTTAGAAGTGGTCATTCCACTATCCACCAATTATGTAGAATTAGTAGATACGTACGAAATGAAATTAACAGTTTTGTCCAAGATAGAAATTTTTTTGTTAAAATTGGTTCTGCTATATCAGATGAGAAAAATATTGCTCTTGGCATTTCACAAGGTTCCACATTATCGCTGTTTCTGTACAATCTTTTTATCACAGATATACCCACGCATATACCCATACAAATTGTATGTACAGTTATATGCTGATGATACAGCGTTATTAACATCATCAAAATCACGTGAAGATATAATTAGAAATTTCGAATCTGGTTTTAAACCCATTCAAGATTACTACATCAAATAGAATATTAAAGTTAATGGTGAAAAAACAAAAGCAATTTTATTTACAAGAAAAGAAAACTCAGTTTTTTACCAACCAGAAATTTAAATTTGAATAATAAATAAATAATTTACGAAAATTACCACATTAAAAATCTGGGAGTTCTTTTGAATAAAAAACTATCACCCCAAGATCGTATTTGAGGTTATTTCGTAAAAAGATGACCGTATTTTTGGTATACCATCAAAAAATATAAGAAAAACAAAACAAAAAAATATTTTTTCATTCATTCAGTTCATAATTCATTTTCTTCGAACCGATTTTTTTTTCTCTAAAAATTGATTTTATATTGTTACATACATACATACATACATACATAAATACATATTTATCTATGCATCAAAAACAAATGTTCTCATAATTTTAAAATGTAATTTTATAGATCTGATAGAATAACTCTACACAACATATAGATAATATTTGAAGGCCAACAAAATTTTATTATAATATTGCAAGTGTGATGTAAATTGTTTTTATATTTTTTTTTGTGTTTAGAAGAATATTTTTTCTAAAAATTAAAAAATATTTTTGGATGGAATATTGAAATTTTCTAAAATATTGGTATTAACCTTTGTGGACCCATAAAGGTATAGTAAGTTTAGATCAAATTTACTGAATGTATAATTACATATATTAAGGCTGATTTTCATTAGACCGATATATCCACGAAAATGTTAGAGCATAGACAGAACATACAAAAATGATACGTGTTTGAAAGAGATTAAGCTAAAAAAATATCTATGAAACATTTGAAAATATCCAAGAAAGTAACCATAAATATCCACGAATTGACATGTATGCAAAAATTGTATATCTTGCAAAAAAATTCCACTACCATGGCATTTAAATTTTGAAGTGTCAAAAAAATAAACAAATGTTCAAATTTTATTTTTAGTGAGAAACTATATTAAAATGACTATATTATCGATATAAAAATATTATTAATAAACTGTGAATATTATTTTTAACCACTTTATAAATAAAAAAATTTAAATTTTTAACTAAATATGAATATAAACATTAATAAATTAGGTTATTTACAATTTTAACTGTCAAAGTGTTGCTGTAATATTTTTTAATAATATAATTTTTTTTCTCCCTCTTTCCCTCTGGTAGTGCTCTTTCTAAAGTTGCGATAATATAAATGAAATTTCTCATGAAAATCAGCCTTTATGACTTTCTTTCTAGATAGCAGAATTCTTAAAAGTATTTTTTGATATTGAATAAGGTAGCTACATATAGTTAGTCATATTAAAAAACAGAATTTAAAAAAATTCAAAATTAAGAAGTTATTTTTGAAAAGAAAAAACATTCGGCACAAAGGGGTTAAACAACTTACCATATCTTTACAAAAAAAATTTAATTAAGAAGAAACAACTACATGAACAACAAAAAAGTTATTTTAATGCACGATATTTATAACAACGCCTTTACACTTGCAAGCCGAAACATTTAACGAAAACTTTGAAAAAAAAGGTTATTGTGTACAAAATAAATTGAGTGTTCCGATCCGGCTTGTAAGATATTTAAGCGTTGTTTATAAAATATTTTAAAATTTTTTATGAATATTTTTTTTTGTAACTGATGTATGAATATACATATGTACATATCTATACAGATATTCCTCTCGTAACACTTTTAAATTTTATTTTTAGAATATAAAATATAAAATACAGATATTCGTCTTGTAACACTTTTAGAAATTATTAAAAAAATTTAAGAAGTTTGTTCGATATTGGTATTATAATACGGGCAAATACTTGTGGCCAAGCTTTAGCCAAAGGTTTTTCGTTGCTAGAAATAATATCTAATAAACCATTTTGTAATTATAATAATAAAGCATTTTTTGTTTTTTTGATTTTCCCTATCTAATTAAATCTTTTAGAAATACATTAATGGATTCCGATTTAAAAAACTCAGATGGTATTTATAAGCTTTAAAGTTCTCATGGGAGGTTCAAATAAATTGAAAAACTAAGATATGTACCAAATTAACTAGATAACATATGAATCCGCATATTTTTGAAAAAATGAGAGTTAAATTAGCAACACAAATATTTAGTAGAAAAGTGAGTGCCGCTATTAGAACAATTATTGAAACGTCTGGTTTTAAAAGTATTACTAAAGAAGTTGCAAAAATTTTGTACATATTAGTGTTTGATAAACTTTTTGATTGTCTCAAGAGTGGATCATTATATTCTGATAATAAATATCGATCTGATATTAAACTAAATAGCTTGTAGTTTGAATTATTAAAATTTTGTAAGATTGACTAAAAAGAAAAAATATATTTTTAAAGGGAATGAAAATAACTTTAAATTTATATTAATATAGTTATACACATTTTTTCGTATTTTATACTTTTACAATAATAATTCTTGTACCTACAGTTGAGTTATGAAAAAACTAAAAATGATTGATAAAAAATCGAGGTGTTTTAAGAAATCGAAAAAGTTATGAAGAAATATATACAAATGCACATATATCAATTGACATACAAACAAAAAAAAAAGAAAAACTAAAATACGATCAAGATGATTTTACGAAATTAAAAAAAATGTCTAACTTCTCTTTCTTCCATTTGAATACTCTATGTATATATGTAGTTACTTTATGTCTGGGAGTTCTTTTGGATAAAAAACTATCATTCAAAACACACATTCTCAAAAACGTAGAGAAAATTAACAAATACATCAGAATTTTATATCCCTTAATTAATAAAAAATCTAGTTTAAAAGAAGTTAACAAATTATTACTATTTAAAAACATCAATCAAAGCATCATATTGTACGGATTTCCCGTAATTTAAAGTAATTTCAAATTTCTACAAAGAAAACAAAACGCTATTTTGAAACTGGTATTTAATAAACCACGTCGGTTCTCTAGAAAAAATTTTGACATTTTTATATTGAAAACGTAAAATTATTAACTCATATGAAAATTGAAATTTTATATAGTAGGGGGTTGCCGCCCAAAACCCCCGCTAACAATTTTAGCAATCCTCTTTTGGACTTCGGCGGCGTTTAGAATCAATTTGATACCTTTTTTTTCTTGTATGAAATCAAAAGAAATAACTGTAACTTTTTTACATGAAAAAAAGTTACAGTTATTTCTTTGCCGCCCAAGCCGCTGCTAAGAAAATTATTGAAACCCTGATTTTGAATCTAACTCAAAAATTTCTAGTTCAAACAAAAAAATTAAAAATTCAAATTTTGTCTGAAAATGATAAATTAATAGTGCTTTTTGTTTGAATCAAATCCCTGCTAATAAAATAATTGAAACCCTGGGTTAACCCTATTACCCTTTTTAGTATGTAACACATAGCACTGGGTTAACCCTAACCCTTTTTAGTATGTTCATTCGGCATACCTATTTCATACGAAAAAAATTAAAATTCCAATTCTAGTATGTGAAAAAAAATTATTATGCAATTATTATGTATTATAATTTGCTATTTTATGTACATTTTTTTTATTACGCTTAAAATATTTATTCTTTAAATAAACGGTAAAATTAAAAAACAAGTCAGCTGTCAGCAATTTTTATTCTTATTTTCAATTAAAAATTACCAACAATGGTTTCGTGCCAAAAGTACAATGAAAATTGAGCATAAAAATCGGAATAGAGTGCGCAGGAGTTGTAAGAAAATTGCTTTCAAATCATCAGTGAACTAATCAACTATTGGCTTAAGTTGCGCTAATCCAAATATAAAATTTATATGTGATGACTGTGTTCAATATATTCAAAATGTTGACATGGTTCTTCAACATATAGAAAGCGCGATCGCAAAAAGTAATGATCTACTGAAAGACTACAAAGAAGAGTTTGATAGAGCTATCAAAAATAATGAGAAAGAGGTTATTCAACTACTAATGGCAATTGAAACTAATTATATGAAACCGTTGGAGGAAATTAAATTCAGTGAACAAAAAGAATTGGATGAAATGGCAAAATTTACTGAAGTATTTAAAAACCAAAGCGGTAAGGTGAACGTAATAAAAAAAAGTTTATTTGTTATCTAGGTGCCTACTTATCCGGAACGTTTTCTATTAAGAAAAGTTTTGGCTGATTTTGCAATCAATTATTTATAGAAAACGAAAAAGTATTTAAAAAGTACTTGCCAAAAGTAGTACAAAGTTTAGTTACATATTTTACAGCAAAAAGTAGCTTGGAGGTATTTTTACGATTTTATAATATTTGTAAAAGTATGCTAGTATTTACATTTCTTTTCTGGTTTACAAGAATATTAACAGGGGGAAGCAGAAGAAGCTTTCCGATTTTAAATTAGTGTGGAATGCCTTATTAACTGTGAAAATATAAATTTTTTTTTTATTAAATGTAAAAGGTTTTCTGTTATTTATTTTATACATGGTTAATAATATTAAAAGACCTGAAAGTGCAGAGAAAAAGTTGAGTAGGCTAAAAATTAAAAAAAAATATTGAAAATTGTACACGTCTCTTATGGTGAAAAAATTTAGGATGATTTTAAATCTTGATAGAAACACAATTTCAGAACTCGACTATTCAAATTTAAAAGCTACGAAATGGTTTAAAGCAGAACTTTCTGCTTAGATATTGGGTAACTACAATTAGGAGAAATAACCAGAGCTTACAGAAAATTAATTAGCAGAACACTCACTGCCACATTTCCGCATTGGGAAAATGTCGCCAATATAATCAAAGAAATAGCGCCATATGCAACATCCACAAAAAAGATGATGCCTAACATATTCATCACTTTTGACACTTGAAGAGTGGTTTTCTTTTTCGAACAATTTTTTTTTTCCTTTTTCTTAATTTTATCTTTTTGTTTTAATTGTTTTCGCTTTTAATAATTATAATTGAATTCACATTAAAACTAAAATTAATTTTAACATATACAGATAACTATTTCTCTCTCACTCCTTCGTTAGGTATTTGTAATTTTTATAACTTATTTTCTAGTTTATTTGGATAATTAATAATTAGTTCGTAAATTATTTAAACATTGAATTTTAAATTAAATTTGTTTTCTCTTCATTTTACTATTTCGATTTGTTTTTGTTTTTAATCATTGCAAATTGAATATCAATTTATGCAATGTTTGTGGTTTCCAATCGAACTCTCTTGCTATTAAATCCATAAATTGCCCAAACCATCTATTTTAACACTCTGTGAAACACGGTGAATAGAACATTTTTTGAGTAGGAGTTATGAAAAATTGGGGCGTTCAAGCAAAAGTTTAATCCATTATCACCCATAGACAAAGGCAATCACCAATATGAAACTTAATATTAATGTCGTATAGATCAGAATTTCTTAAACTGATAACAATTTGGTTTTGTCATTTATAAGAAGCTTATGGCATGAAAACCAATTTTAAAGTATGTTTACGTCATATTCCAAAGATTGTTTAAGCAAATCAACGTTTTTAACACTATATACTAAAGCGCAGTCAGCGAAACTAGTGATTTTACCTTTCAAAGGTTGTGAAAATAGAGACTTAATATATATTAGAAATAACAAGGGACCCATTACAGGACCTTGTGGTACACCAATGTTAATATTGTTGATTTCGCTAAAGTTGTTGTTTAACTTAACTAGCTGTTTTCTATCTTTTAAATAAGAAATTAAAAAATCAAATACAAAACTTCTAAAATCCGCCTTTTCAAGTTTTTTAATAAGAATGCAGTGGTCAGTAGTATCAAAATCTTTGGTTATATTGATGAACACAGCAACAGTGTTATTATTTTCATTTAAACTTGAAATTATGTAGTTCAGAACATAATTTTAAGATTGGTTCTTCTGTAGATTTGCCTGGCAAAAAACCGTATTGTTATTGTCAAAAAATTTGATTTCTAATAGAAAATTCAACATTCTAGTTTTTATAAATTTTGCAAAAAATTTACCGATAGTTGGCAGTAAGAAAGTAGGTCTATAATTCGACAATAAAAGTTTTGAGTCGTTCTTAAATAAAGGTATTACTTCCGCATATTTCAATGAGTTAGGCCAGACACTAAACTGAGTGATTGGATATAAAAATAAAACATTTGCTACATACGATGCTATTCTTTTTAATAAAACATTATTGATTTTGTCTTCCGTACAAGATATTTTGTTATTTAGTTAATGTATGTATATTGGTAATTATTTCATTAGGAGTAATTTCTACATATCCAAATGAATTTATTTGAAGAATATCATCTCTTATATTATTTAAAATAAGCTGACTTACAATATTTAGCCCTACTAAATTTTTGTGCATTTTGTGAAGAAATTGTTAAATTCATTTGTAATTTGAACACAATCAGTAATTTTTTCATTATTAACCAAAACTTCTTTAACAGTATTATCAGAATGATGTTCATTTAAAACGTCTTTAACAATATTCAATTCCCGTTTAGAATTTCCGCTATTCTTACTTCATTCTCGTTTCAATCCAATATTTCACTACATTTGGGTAAAAATCTTTGTTAGAAAGCACGTCATCAATTTCTGTTTCTAATGCAGAGCTCCAAACGCATTCACCAGAAACTGTTATGGATATTGAAAATCTCGCCAATCAGATACATGAAGTTCTAGGATCATCCCCAGAATCTGATTTCAATATTCCTAATAGTAGTTGATTCCCCAATAAGCAATGGGAATGTTTCTTTTTTAATTCAGAGTTTTGGGCTCTGAACAGAGATCGAGTAAATTGACTGCGCTCTAAACAGAGTAAAAATATTTTATCTCTGAACGCTCCGAAGTAATTTTGAAACGCAGAGTTTTATCTGTCAAAAGTGCCAAAAGTTAACATTTTTTTATGTTTATTGCTTATTTTTCTTTTTTTATTATTATTATTATTATTTTTTATTAACCATAATTAAAATTACAATTAATCTTTTATTTTATAAGCAACTAGCTGCCAGGGCTATCGGCTTGAATTTTTAATATAGTGTGTTTTATAACTTATTAAATTTAGTATTTTTACATTTTTATTCAATATTAAATTTACAATGTTTGTTTGAAATTTTTTTTTTTTTTTTTTTTTATATTAATTCATAAATTTTAATTTTGATAAGAAAATCTTGTATTTTTTTAATATTTGTAACTGTAGGATGAGATAGGAGATCTGCCGGGTTCATGTTATTGAAAATGGAAGAGCGGGTTTGAGTAAGGAGTGTGCATTCGGATAGGATATGTGTAATGGTTAGCGGGAATCTATTACAAAATTGACAAATAGGTTGATCCTCGTTCTTGAGTAGGTATGAGTGTGTTAAGCTGCTATGTCCTAATCTCATTCTTATAAAGCACCGATTCATTTTGACTGATGTGGTAACTGGAAGTTTAATACCTATTCTTTCTTTATTGATATATTTATATTGGTGTGTGTATGTTGCCCATTCAGTATCTATCATCTTTAAAATCGTTTTAGATGCCTTATAGTTAACTGCTTCATTAGAAAATAGCATGAATGTATGAAGTGGAAATTTGGAAGCAGATTTGGCAGTAGTATCGGCGAATTCATTGCCAGATATTCCTATATGACTCGGGACCCACATAATTTTAATTTTATTTTTCATTTGGAAAATTAGCTGTCTTGCATAGTTTAACGGGCTGGACTCATTTCTTGTATTCTGTATAGCTTGGAATACTGATAGGCTATCGGTGCAAATGAGATATTTTCCCTTGTTTTCTTTTGCAAATTCTATAGCAGAAAGAATTCCCTGTGTTTCAGCTTCGAAGACATTTCCGCATTCAGGAAGCTAGGATACTCCCATCTTCTCCAACCACGCCAAACGGAACATTATTATCAGTTTTTGATCCGTCAGTAAATATTATTTTCCAGTTGGTTTGTTTTAAAATGGTGGATTGTTCTCTGTAAAGGTGCAGATATTGGCTTTTTGAAGTATATTCTTTTCGAAATTGGGAAAGTTCATCGATGAATAAATGTGATCCCTGTTGCCAAGGTGGAGAATTATTATGTTTTATAGGCATTGGTTTAATATTTGGCTCGAGTTTTGAGTTTATGTCAAGGATCTTGCTTAGAGTTGATTCCATTGATAATTTCGTTGTTCTGCATTTTAGTAAGTTAATCTCTTTCAATAAAAGGTGTTTTGAGCTACAAAATATTTTGCTGGTAAGTCGGCTTGTTAAATATAGTTTTCGTTCCTCTATTGAAATGAATCCTCCTTCAGCTAATAAATTTCTTATTGGAGTTGTTCTAAATGCCCTTAAGCTTGCTTTGATTGCAGCATGAAATGGGGCTTTTAATATATTTAGATGGCTTTTTGCACATTTTCCGTATATTTGTAAACCATAGTCAATTTTCGATAATAAGGTTAGTTTGGTCATGTTTAGGAGGGAGTTAGTATGCATGAAACTGTTAGAGGAAGCGAGATATTTAATAATATTTAGTCTGGCAGCTAGATTTGATTTTAAATATTTACAATGATACTTAAAACTATGTTTACAATCAAAATATAAGCCTAAAATTTTTAATTCTTTAACATTACAAACATTTTGGTTTTTAAAGTTAATTTGTACATTATTACAATTAATTTTTCTGCAAATATGTAAATGTTTTGTTTTTTCAACTGAAATGTTAGTAACTGAGTATTGTGACCAATTATCTATTGCAGTTAGGATTTCGCAAAATTGTTGTGAAATTTCATTCTGGTTATGTTTTTTACTAATTATATATAAATCATCAGCGTAGATGCAATGGTATAGATTTTTGTAGTTTAAAATAATTTTGTTAATTTCTTCGAAAGCTATTAAGAACAAGGTAACAGAGAGAGGGGAACCTTGTGGGATCCCATTAAAGAGAGAATAAGTAGGGGATATTATGTTATTAACTCTACACCGAATTTGTCTATTCGTTAAGAAAGATTTTATAAAGTTAAACATTTTGTGACCAATTTTTAATTCTTGCAATTTTTTTAATACGACGTGAATGCCTATTTTGTCAAAAGCTTTTTCGAAGTCAATAGAAACAATTGAAATGTGATTTTTTGACGATAGATTTTTGCAAATAAGGTGGTCTATATATAGTAGTGCATCTACGGTAGACGAATTTGGTCTGAAACCAACTTGATTTGGAGATAGTGAATTGGAGGTTGTGAGGAACCACATGAGTCTTTTGGACACCATTTTTTCCAGAATTTTGCTCAGACATGGTATTAATGAAATAGTTCTGTAGCTAGAAATTTCGTCGATTGGTTTGTTAGGTTTGCGTATTGGAATGATGGCAGCTATTCTAAATACTTGTGGAATAATGCCAGTTTGATAAATTTTATTGTAGAGTTGTACAATTCTTGTTTTGCATTGTTTGGTACAATTTTTGATCATTTGGTATGAAATTTTATCTAAACCTGGAGTTGACCCTATTAGAGTTTTTAAGCATGTTTCAAATTCAAGTTCATTGAATTGTGATTCAAGAAATTTAGCTTTTATATTCGGAGGGTTTTGAATTTGTAGTGTGGCAGCACTATGTTTGTTTTCTCTAAAGAGAAAAGGGAAGTTGTCTGTTTTAGAGCTGTTTGAAAAATGTTGTGCAAATTTTGTAGAAATTGTTTGAGGGTCATTGATGCTATCGTTGTTCATTGTAATTGTTTTAATATGAAATGGGGTATATGTTGAAGTTAAAACTTTAATGTTCTGCCAAATTTTTGTTATGTTATTATTAGGGTTAATAGTTTCTGTAAATTTATTAAATGTAATCTTTTTTGCTTTCTTTTTTTCTTTGTTAAAAATGGCATTCTTTTTTTTATATGATATAAGGTTGATTAAAGTTTGTGTTTTACAGTAATTTTTCCAAGCATTTTGTTTTTCTTCTCTTAATTTTTTTAATTCTACAGTCCACCACGGTACATTTCGACCTAATTATTTATAAAAACATTGTAGGATGGATTCATTTGCTGCTGAGCGAATAATTTTTAGAATTGATGCTGTTTCTCTATTTATGTTATCTGTTTGGAGTATTTTGTCATTGAGCTTGTCAACTAAAGTTTGAAATTTCGGCCAATTTGCGCGTTTGCAATTGAAACGTGTGGGTTTTGAATTTAAATATGTATTATAATTAGGGAATGTGACTTTACTAAAAATGGGGTAATGATCACTGTTGTGAAGATCTTTAATGATTTTCCACGACAAAAGTGGTAATAAAATATGAGAACATATAGTTAGATCAATATTGGAAAAAGTACCGTGGGTTGAAAAGTGTGTTGGGCCATCATTGTTTAAAATTGATAAATTTGTGCTCAGAACAAAGTCTTCAATAATTTTCCCTTTGGAATTGTAAGTGGGTGAACCCCATAGTGGACTCCATGCATTGAAGTCTCCAACATAAAATGTGTGGATTATGTAATTTTATAATTAATTCCATTTCTTGGTAGTTATTGATGTAGCCTTTCATATTCCATTGAATAATATTTATTCTCATTTTATTTTTAAAAATAAATATAAAAAATGAAAAATATAAAATTACTAAAAGTAAATATTTATAAACACACAAAGTTTGTTATTATTAAAATAGCAAATAGTGTGAATTGTTATATTTTTTTTTTATTGAAGAAAAGCAAAACGGCTCGATCTGATATCGAACAAAAAATTCTTATTAAATAAATTAGTACAATGCATAAGTACATAATAATACATAATGCGAGAGAACTGAATTGTTTAGGTTTGAAACGGAAACTAATTTGTTTGTTTAGAAATAAAATTGATTTTTTGGTATAATAGACATGATTATTCTTGTTGAGAATAATATGCATTAAACAACTAAAAATGTTGGAAACGAAGAAGTAAAAGAGTAAAGCTAAAAAGGTGCGACCAATTATCAAACAAAAAATTTTATTAAATAACTTAATATAATGTATGAGCACATAATAATACATAATTATTAGTGTATGTAAAAATTAAGAAAATTGTTAACTATTCTAAATTTACTATTAAGACTAAAGTGGTAAAAGGTCCAATTGTATACATATTAAATTGTTTTGAAAAGTTAAAATTTAATTGTCAGAACTGTCTGAGAGTTCTACCGATAAAACAGGTGAATTTGTATTTTTTGAGTTTGATTTGTTCAAAACTAAGTTGAATTGAGTCGGTTTGATTGAGTAAAAATTTGAGTGAAAAGTTGTTGTCTTGCAGGTTTGCAGATGAGTTATTGTTGAAAGTAGGGTTATCTTTTTCTATATTGGTGAAATTAGTGCATTGAGAGTGATTGTTATTGATTTCTGTTTGATTATTTGTAGGAGTGAGAAAAGAAGAATTAAAACTTTGCATTTGATTATCATTATATGTTGTTTGATTTAATGTAAAAGAAGGAGACACATTATTTTGAGATAATATAGAAGTGCTTTGAATTTTATTGCAAGTTGAAGGAGAAAGAGAAGAAGAATTATTAGTTGGAAAATTTAAGGTTAGATTTTTATTTGCATTATCAATTAAATTTTTATTCTGTTTGTCAATTAGTGAATTTTTATTTTGTTTATTAGAAGGAGAAAGAGGTGATTCAAGTTTTTTTGGAATATTTGAGTTTTGCTTGGATGCTGCAATATTCGTTTGTTGTGATGTACTATTTATAATAATAGAGGAGAAGGTTTGTGAATTATTTGTTGTTTTTAAATTCTTCTGATTATAAGTTTCTCGCGCTTCACCAAAGCTGCATTTATTTTGTGTTTTTATTTTTAAGATTTCTTTTTGTTGCAAGAATTTGGGGCATTTGTTGAAGGAAGATGGATGATCTCCAAGGCAATTAGAACAGAGTATTCGAGTGCATGGCAGTGGTGAGTGTGGTGGAAGATTGCAATTAACACAGCTTGATGGATTGTTACATTTGTTTGCAGTATGTCCGAGGAGCTGACAATTTTTACATCTCATGGGATTTGGGAAATATAACTTGATACCAAGCGATGTCAATTTTTTTTGGAACCGTGTAGGAGTCAAAAGTGAGCAGAATAAGGCCAGTATAAACTTTTTTGTTATCAATTAATTTAGAAAATTTGTAGACATTAGTAACACCCTGATTTTTGAGATCATTTAATATTTCTTCTTCAGTTGTTGGAATTAAATTCCTATCAAATATTGTGCCTTTTGTGGAGTTCAGTGTAGCATGAAGTTTAGCTGTTATGGTACATAAACCACCAAATTTTTTTGTATTGAGGAATTTGTCTGCCACTTTTTGGGATTTGGTGAGTACAAGAAGATTTCCATCACGAAGAAGGCTTACGGAATCAATTTCGGTACTAATACAGTCTAGTGCCTTTTTTTTGGCAAATACACTGAATGAAGAAAGTGGTTTGTCTTTTTGGGTGGATTCGATAACGACGAATTTGGGACATTTTTGTTGATTTAAATTTACCTGAGGTAGGATTGGGAAGACATCGTTTGTAATATCTTTACCTCTTCCTCGTTTTGGTTTTGGGCCAGGTTGGCCTGTGTCATCATCCTGCAAATCTTCAAACCGATTCCCCGAAGGGATCGGCCGTTCTTTCGGCATAGTGCACTATTATTGGATCAGAATGTGTTGTTTTTGGACAAAAAAAAATTTTTTATATATATTTAAATTTTAATTTTTATGTATAACTAAGATGAATTTTTGTTTTTATTTTTTAGGTTAAATTTGATATGAAAGTGTGAGAAAAAAGAAGTAGTATAAGAACGAAAAGGATAACTATAGTGGAAAAAGATAATAGAAGAAATTATTGATTAGCACTAAAAAAGAAACGTCTACTCGTTACGAAGGTTAGTCGATTACTGTTTCTTTTTTTAATATACATTTGTACATGTAATTTTTTTTCATATAAATTGAAAAATATAAATTTAAAATGGAGAAACTTATAATAATAAATAAACCATTTGATATTTTGGGCCATGTATACGACGTGTAACCCAGCGAAAAAGAGATCCACGTGTCCGAAATCCCCCAAAAATGGCCAATTTAATAGTATTTTCCCGTTATAATTTAAAATTGCAAAAAAAATAAACTTTTTTTCATTACTTTTTTTCATCATCAGTAAATTTTTCATTATTTACAAAGTAAACATTAAAGTTTATTAAAATTAAAAGTGATTAAAAGGATATTCTTTAAAAATTAATAATAAAAGTAATAAATGGACTATACCACTTAAAAAAAATTCCTATTTGATGGTAAGTACAACGGCGATATTTTTTTTAAAGATATTAGGATTAATTTATTGATTAAGGAAACTCTCAACTTACTGCAAAAAATTAGCAGTAATGTTTGATCATGACTAAACTTCACAACACATAGACACGTAATAATAGTCTTAGTCGTCATTTAGTTACAAGACGTTAAACAAGTAAAATATTTTTTTCTTGATGGATTTTTTAATTAAATTTATTTATTTTTTATTTATTTATTATTTTTTTATTTATTTTTTCTTTTTCTTTGATTTTAATTCAATTTTTTTAATCTGTTTTAGGTATACAACTTGGAGATGAACATACTTGCATTGCAGATAAGAATATAAATATTTTAAAATTATTATTATTAAAAACAAGGCAAACATTTTTATAGTTAAATATGTATGTATTATAATGTATTTTAATTTTTTTTAATAATATAAATTAATAAAAATAATTATTGTAATAAAACAAAATTAAAAAATCTCTATTCTTATTATTATATTGGGATATTATATATATTATTATATTATATTATATTATATTATTATTATATTATTATTATATTATTATATTGCGAATGTTTATCAATAAGACCTTTTGCTTTTTTTTAATGCTAGAGTGTTTTTGTATGTATAAGTATATGTATAATATAACAAAAACAATTTATATAAAATTAAAAAAAAATTTAAACAAAAATAATAAAATTTAAAATATCCAAAAATACATATTCATATCCTTCTTCATTCCATTGTGTATTCATTGACTGTATTATTTTTTTAGTTTTAAAGCTCCGTGTCATTTTCACATGAAATAAAAAAAAATAAATATTAATAATTTATTCAACGAAAATTTATTTCAATATTAAAATTAAAATATTACTAAGCATAAATTAGATTATTTATGCTTTGTGGTATTTTAATATTATGTATATGACAATTAAAAACATATCACAAATTTTATTTCAAAATTTAAAATATTACAAATTTACAAAATAATATAATTATTTCACATTATCGCAACTAAAAATTAAATAAAAAAAACTGGCAAAATTACTTATTTAAATAAAATCACAACAAAATATTAAGAAAAAACTATTTTAAAGTTAATATTTTTCTGTTACAAACTATTGATTTCTTATGTTCTAAATCATTAACATTTTTAGTACAATTATTTAAAAGAATGTTAGCAAAAGTTTTACATATTTTCAAATAAATTTCGAAACTAACTACACCGCAATTTATAATCAAGATCTATATTAGTTAGGCATTCATTGTCCTTTTGTAAACTATTAATAGTTAAATCAATTAAAATAGCTTTTTGATTGGAACTTTCAAGGAACTTGAATTTCAAATGATCTTGTTTGAAAATTTCCTGAAATATAGCTGACATGTGAAATAAAATAAAACCAACTTCGTTGGAAGGTTGTGATAAACTTAATTTTAAACAAGAAGAGCACTTAATATCTTTTACAACGTTATGTGAAGCATAACCGACAACGCTAAAATTTCAAATTTATAAATACGCTAAATTTTCAAATTTAGCATTGATTAAATATGAATTTGAATCTAAAATTGAATCAAAATCTGTAATTTCGTATGAATAATCATACAAAGAATTATTATTGCAACTTTCAACTAATTTGAAAAATCTTTTTTATTGTGAGCAAATACATTATTAATACAAATACATAATTAATACGAATAAACACAGACAGAACTGCTTCGTAATTTAATCTGGTATTCTTATATTTAAAACCAGGTTGAAAATCTGTTTCACGAAAATGAATAGCACAAACTGACGAATATTTTGTAGGTTGCCAGTTTGACCTATGAACAGCATGAATTCACTTTTTTCGTATTTCAACATCCTTGGGAAAAAAAAATGTTGAAATTCCTTCTGAAGTAGAATCATAATTGGATTTACAACCTGGTACGTTACAACCTTGGATTTACAACCTGGTAAGTTAATTCATAAATTTTAAATTTGTAATTATATAAACTTGTTTATGTTAAATATTTAACATAAATTATGTAAATAGGCACTACCCACAAATATAATTATTTACATATTGTCATAAAGAAACTATATACATAGAGTATTTATCCAGTACAAAATTTTTTAGTCATTTTTTTGTATCTCACATCCACTCAAAAATTATTTCTCAATTTGTTATTGCTTATAAATTGAGCAAAATTCATTATAAGCTCATAAAAAAAAATTGTCTTTTTAACTCATTTTTTGAGTATTATATCCTTGTTAATATTCAATATTTCAATTTAGCTTTCAAAAAAAAAAATTTTTCCAAATAAAATAATTCCAATATACATATGTATTTGTTTTACTTTGCTTTGCTTTGCTTTGCATCGTATGGAAGTATACTATACTATACATATACAATATACATATACTATGTACATGTTTTTATTTATTATTATACAACATCATATAGAGATTGGGAATGTTTATCAATAAGACCTTTTGCTTTTTTTTAATGCTAGAGTGTTTTTGTATGTATAAGTGCATTTGCATGCATAGAATATACTTCATATATTTATATATTATATCTGTGGTTTTAATTAATAAGATGAGATAAGAACTGCAAACTCGTAATTTTTCACAGACCAGAAAAAACACTGTTTTTACTAGAAAAAATCAAATTAATAATGCAATTTCAAACGAAAATAATATTATATTATTTTTTTATGATATTTGGAGTTATTCTATTAATTTTTGTTGTCATGAATAGTTTTAAATGGGCCTTTTATATAATTATTGCACTTAACTGGTTATACTAATGTAAATTAAAGTAAACCTTTATTCATAATAAAAATATAAATGCAGATAACATATTATTTTTAAGAAATCGCTCGGTTTAATAAATATGTTATCTGCAGGTAACTGATTATTAAAAAAAAGATAATTTCAATAAAATTTGGGTTTTTACCATGCAAAATGACAAAATATTATTATTAAGCTTATTGATTCAAAAAATTTAGACAAAACACAATAAAAAATTCAAAAAATATAAATTGAAAAAGAATTATATTACTTTAATTATAACAAAATTAATAATATATTATAAGATATTTTATTCCTCTGATGGAATATAAACGGTATCAGTAACGTTGTTAACAACTCTTAAATTTTTATAATAATCATGAAAGACTGGAGGTACAAATTGAAGTAAACTAAGAAGATCGTTTTCTTTCTTCAAAGATATTGCAGTACTCTTAGTATGTAATACTTCTGGTGAGAAATTTTCAATTAATTCATTTCTAATTGATGAATTTTTTGTAAATTTTACTTTTAAAATTTCGCCATCATATACCTATTTTTCTACGAATAGCTAATGTTCTTTTTTGTATATTGTAATATGCGAATGTTTCTCCATTCTACTTTACTATCATTTATGTTTTTTACTAATTTCATGAAAAGATGTCCGAATGTAGAAGAAAAATTCAAAAAGTCACTGGATGTCATGCTAATTACCTCAAAATTGCTTGCTTTTCTTCCACATGTTCTTAGTAATTGTTCCCAATCATGTGGATGAAATCGTCCACTCCTCGTCCACTTATTATTTCGTTCCAAAGAAAACAATACGTCTTATTGCTTGTACAAACTCTTATTGTAAAATTAAATGTCCAAAGGCATTTTTTATAAAACGCGACAGAAGTTTGTAATTATGGTGTTTGAAGACACTGCTGTAAATCCATGCATATTACTGTTTTATCTTCATCAGCTTTATCACTCTTTTTTGTTGCGTATGCTATTTCAGAGAATTTATGGTGTTCCTTTCTTTCTTCAATCAGCTTCTTTTTTGATTCTTCAGTTTCAGCAACCTTTATTTGCCATATCAAATTTATCACATTTTGAACAAGTGTCCATTTTTGGTTTTTTAAACTTTAAGTTTAATGATTTAAAAACTTCTCTAAATTTGCTTAAACTTACTGGATTATCAATATTTTCTTTATAAAAATTGTACATCATACTCAAATTTAAATCTTCGCTTAAATACTTTTTGTTAGAACGAGATCTTCCGTAATGAGAAATGTAAGTGAGGAATGATTCAACATGCTCTTTTACAGCATTTATTTTTTCTTGTGGTAATGTCATACCAATACGTTTACCTCTTTTATTTTCCTAAGATTATTTTCTAATAATTTTGTCTTGTAAAGTTTTCAAGAATGCCCTTGTTTCTCCAAAAATAATCATAAAACAGTTTTTAGAAACTGTAAAAGGTAGAGCGTTTATAATTACTTGGTATTTGAAAGTATAAAGTCTCTCTTTCTTTGGGGAACTTAAATTAGTTATTCTTTTTTTTTGCTAGGAATTATTAGTCGGTTCAAGTAAGATGTTCTAGATAAATAAGTGCCTCCAACCCAGTATTCATCAAAAAGCTTCTTTCTTTCTTCATTATTTATTTTCGTTTTACAATTTAATTTGCAGTCTGGTAATTCTTTACTTATTCTTTTAGGAATAGTTTTTCCACTAATAAGAGAAACATATTCCTCTCCAGAATTTCTTTTATTTTTATTTTTTGCTTGAAGTACTTCTTTAGAGACTTTTTTTAGTGCATCTGAAAAAAAAATTAAAATTAAAAAAAAGTACATTAATTAGAAATTTTTCGATTCGATTCGAAATTGGTCATATTGTTTTCTTAGAGATTATTTTGATTTGTTGGCAGTTCTAAGTACTGATTGTAGAAGAACCCTCAAATAAATCTAAACCTTCGGTAAAAAATAATAATTTAAGAAGATTTATAACTAGACTATCTTACCTTTTTCATTCAAAATAACATTTGTTGTATTTTGTTTTTCTGGATTTGTTTTATTAATATTTTCTTTATCCTCATCTGAAACAGATTTAATCAAAAAATAACTACATATTCCATTTTCAATTATTTTAATATCAAACTTATTAAATTATAATAATATAGTTATATTCCTAAAATTATATTGAAAACCCATTTACTTACCGTTTTTAACTGAATCTAAGTTAATTAGAATTCTGCCCAATCCTATTTCTTCTGTATCCGAAATTATGATAGGTATTATGGGTGTTGGTTCTACAATTTCACAGTACTCGAATTCTTCATCAAGGAAAAATTCCTATATATTATGTATGTTATTAAATTTTTATTTCATTTAAATTAGTTAATAAAGTTTATTAGAATTTGAACTAACGTTTGTTTCGTTAACTTTGTATTCACTTATCACTTTTAATTAAAAACGTTTATTATTAGTTCAACTGGTTAAAATTCTTAACTCATTCACTTTCGCTACTAAAATAAGAATGATTTAAATGCAACAAAATAATAATTTTATTTTCTAACAAAAAGATAATTGCAAATAAATCAGTTGAGAATAAACAGTTATTTTGAAGAATTTTATCGGTAATAGTAAAATATAACCAGCAATGTTGAGATAAGATGTCTTTAAAAAAAAATAATTGAAAAATAATTTGTTTATTTTGTTGCAATAACAAGCAATGCTGAGATAACATGTTTAAAATAAAAAACAATTGGAAAATAATTTGTTTATTTTGTTGGAATAACATTGTATGTTATCTTGGCATTTTATGACGAAAAAATTTGGCTTGTTAATAGTATTTAAAATAAACTAAGCATGCAAATTTATAAAGAACTACTTTTTATATTGAATGGCATTAAAATGTAAAAATTGATAATTTTGCAGTTAACATTTTATTAATTAAAACCACAGATATATCATATAGATTTTATTTTTGCCTGACTTTATGTATGATAAAGGCACAATTTATATTCTTGTAATTATGTATGTATGTATGTATTTAAATTACAATTGTTTATTCAAGAAAAGTTTTAACATTAAACCTAATTTTTTTTATTAAGTAATAATTATTTTGATGTGTACATAATATGTATTATCATTTTTAAAGATCATATGTATGCCAGTAATTATTTATACTTTTAAAAAATAATATGTACTTTCTATTAAATTTAAATGCAGTACAGTGCATCAATAAAATCACTTTTTAACAAATAGTTAGCTTCTGGAAGTTCTTTGTCCAGATTTTTTTAAACTTGATTTGATTGATTATAACAAAGTTTTTATTTACCTTTAAAAATTTGGTCATGGTATTAAATCATGTTAAATACTTAAAAGCTTTTGAAAATTTTTTATCTAGTTTTCATAAAGTCTTATTTCAGAAAATGATTTTATTGAAGTAGGTATATAAATGGTATATTTATTTTTTAGTAAAATTGAGAAAGTAGCCCGACATCCGATCGCCCGAACCGGTACTACACTCGATTGTGGGCGCCCGAAGTAGCCCGATACCACACCCGATTGTATTTCAATTTTTCATAACAATTGGGCGCGGTTGCTATTCTAAACCGTTGCCGTCAATTTGAATTTAATTTTAGTAAGTAAAATTTAGGGCAAAAATTTAGAATAGGTACGTATACTTACATACATATGAAAATACATATATTGTTAGATTGTTTTGTAATTTTGCACAATCAAAATTCACTTAATAGAATGAATTTCTCTGGGGGTAGCGATCGACTACGGAGGCGAATAAATCGAATAAAAATTGGGTTTTTTAAGCCAATTGGAAAATTATTATTATATTATAATACCTACACTATATTTACCAATTGGCTTTTTCCCTGTTAAAATTAATATTATTCTTTCGTTTCTTAACAAAAACAATTACTTTTAAATTAACCTTTTTGGCTTTCAGTACATTTTTCGTCTTGCTTTAAAAAGCTTCAATTTTGATTTTTATTTTAAGACTAACTATTTTCTATCTAATCTTTGAATTTTTTAAAACGTAATTTAATTTTGAATTTTATATTAAAATAAACTATATATTTTGAAGAACCATGTTAACATTTTGAATATATTGAACACTGTCATCACATATAAATTTAATATTTGGATTAGCGCAAATTAAGCCAATAGTTGATTGCTCCACCACTGAACATTTGAAAGCTTCGTGATATATTTTCTTACACACACCTGCACACTCTATTCCGGTTGCCTCCTTAATTTTCATTTTGCACCTTTGGCACGAAATCATCGTTGGTAATTAATAATTGAAAATAATGTTGACATTTAAGGTCACAATTAGTTAAATATTGAAATAAATTATAAAATATGTTTACTTTTTCATTTAAAAAAGTTAAAATTAATTTTTTTATTTTTTTATACTTATTAATATAAAAATGTCAATTATTTTTTATTTTATGTTAATTTGAATTATCTGTAACTACCTAAATATTTTTTGTACAACCCTTTCTTTTTTATTATTTGAAAATTCCATTTTAAATTTTAAATAAATTGTACAATGTCAATTCTTTCCATATATGTATGTATATATAAACATAATAAAAATGTATTTAAAATGTCAAAATGTCAGTTGACAATTATTTTCATACCAAAATGTTCATTTTGTATGAAAAAATTGTTTAAATATTATTTTGGCGAAAAATAATGAAAAAAATGTTTATTTTTTTTTGCAAATTTAAATTATAACGGGCAAAGGCTATTGAATTTTGGCCATTGTTAGGGGATTCCGGACACGTGGGTCTTTTTTTCGCTGGGTCGACGTCGTAACATGCTCCAAAATTTCAAATGGCAATTATTGTATTATTATAAGTTCCTTCATATTAAATTTATATTTTTTAATTTATATTAAAATAAAATTATATTTACATGTATATTAAAAAAAGAAAAATCAGCAGTAAACATAAAAAATATTAACTTTTGATACTTAAAACTCTGTGTTTCAAAATTACTTCGGAGGGTTCAGAGATAAATTATTTTTACTCTGTTCAGAGCGCAGTCTATTTACTCGATTTCTGTTCAGAGCCCACAACTCTGAACTAAAAGAGAAACACTCCCATTCGTTACTGAAGAATCAACTACTATTAGGAATATTGAAATCAGATTCTGCGGTTGATCTTAGAACTTCATTTATCTGATTGATGAAATTTTCAATATCCATAACACTTTCCGGTGAATGCGTTTGGATCTGTTTAAGAAACAGAAATCGATGACGTGGTTTCCAACAATTTTTTTTTATTTACTCGTAGTGAAATATTGGATTGAAACATTTATACTTAGGAAGAACTCTGCAGTCAAAATCATTCTAATGTAGAGTACGATCTCTCTGTAACACACAAAATGCGTTATAAATGAATAGTGGGCAAAGACATAACTGTCATCTTGGCTATTCACCGTGTTTTACAGAGTGTCACAATATCTGGTTTGGGCAATTTATGGATTTAAAAGCAAGAGAGCTCGATTGGAAACTACAAACATTGCCTAAATTGATATTCAAATTGGCAATGATTAAAAACAAAAACAAATCGAAATGGTAAAATGAAGAAAAAACAAATTTAATTTAAAATTCAATATTTAAATAATTTATAAACTAATTATTGATTATCCAAATAAACTAGAAAATAAGTTACAAAAATTAGAAATACCTAAAGAAGGAGTGAGAGAGAGATAGTTATCTGTATATGTTAAAATTAATTTTACTTTTAATTTGAATTCAATTATAATTATTAAAAGTGAGAACAATTAAAACAAAAAGGTAAAATTAAGAAAAAGGAAAAAAAAAATTGTTCGAAAAAGAAAACCACTCTTCAAGTGTCAAAAGTGATGAATATATTAGGCATCATCTTTTTTGTGACACCTTAAACTCCAGTCATCCAACTTCTTCTTCTATCCACAAACAACTTAGGATCAATGCATGTACTTCACTAGTGCATCATCTTCAGCTTTGAAGAGCTCTGCTGGCAGGTTACCAGAACCTGAGACAACGTCAAACACTTGTGAATTGGATTGAAATGGATTTGTGCTTTTTGGAGGTTCATAGCCCACAACTTAAGTTGCTATTTTTTTGATTATATTGGCGGCATTTTCCCAATGCTTATTGACAGATACTGATGAAGATGTGGGAGTGAGGGTTCTGCCAATTTATTTTCTGTAAGCTCTGGTTACCTCACCTAATTGTAGTTTCCCAATATCTAATTTCTGCTTTGAACCATTTCGTAGCTTTTAAATATTGAATAGTCGAGTTCTGAAATTGTGTTTCTATCAAGATTTAAAATCATCCTAAATTTTTCCTTTTAAAATAATTAATAATTTGATCAAGTACAACTTTATTCTGAATAGAAATATTAACATACACCCCTATAACACAAGAAATAAATCTAGCTTTTATTTGTCATTATTCAAAACAGGCAAACAAAGAAACAGCTGCCTATATAATTGTCTAAAACTCTATAATGAACTACCAGCCTCTATAAAAGAAATAGCTAATATTGTAATTTTCAAAAGGAAAGTGAAATACTAATCAGTTCTTTATAGGTACTGCATGTACATATAATGTAGTTATGTAGAATTTGTTATTTAGAGATAAAATTAAACCAAAATCAAAATAAATTCTAAAGTAGATAATATACTAAAATAATACATAACTATATACTAACACGTTAATACTAATACTAATTAATAAGCAAGCAAAAAAAAAAAATTTAAAATAAAATGAATGTATATAAAAATATGTACTATAAAATGTATCCAAATTTTTGATTCATGAATGATATTAATTCCATTTTGTTTTTTTTATTATTTTTTCTGTTTTATATCATTTTTGTTATCATAAATTAAGAATATATAAATTTATAAAATTAGAAGACCAGACAAGGTCAAATATTGTACTTTGTATTTATTAATTATAATTCTGTTGTAATAATTTTATTTTGTTTAAATTAAATAAATAATAATGGAAAAAAAAAGATTCTCATAATATTGTTATTTTATGTAAGTTTTTTTTTTATAACGATTAAAATATTTATTCTTTAAATAAACGGTAAAATTAAAAAAGAAAAAGAAAAGTAGTTATCAGCAATTTTTATTTTCAATTAATAATTACTTACCAACAATAATTTCGTGCCAAAAGTGCAAAATTAAAATCAAGGGGGAAACCGGAATAGTGTTCAGGAAACCGGAATAGTGTTCAGTGTGTAAGAAAATATATCACGAAGCTTTATTTAATGTTCAGAAGTGGATCAATCAATTATTGGCTTAATATACACTAATCCAAATATTAAATTTATATGTGATGAGTGATGACTGTGTTCAATATATTCAAAATGTTGAGATAGTTCTTCAAAATATAGAAAGAGCGATCGATTACAATTACTATTGATAGCCCTATCAAAAGCAGATTACAAAGAAGAGTTTGATAGAGTTATCACAAATAATGAGAAACAGGTTATTCAACTACAAATGGCAATTGAAACGGTTGGAGGAAATTAAATTGGGTCAACAAAAAGAATTGGATAAAATGGAAAAATTTACTGAGGTATTTAAAAACCAAAGCGATAAGGTGAATGAACAATTCATATACATAACAAAAAAAAGTTTATTTGTTATCTAAGGTACATACTTATCCCGAACGTTTTCTATTATGAAAAGTTTTGGCTGATTTTGCAATAAATTATTTATCGAAAACGAAAAAATATTCCAAAAGTACTTGCCAAGTAGCACAAAGTACTTGCCAAGTAGTACAAAGTCTAGGGTGTTCAAAATTGAGATATCATTTTGATTTTGCCGCCATTTTTTTTCTACCTGGAATGTTTATACGAGGTTTCTTTAGGTATATTCTAAATACATTCCGGTTAGTTAATATGGAACGTTACACGAAAGAACAACGTGTTTTTGTTATTACAACATTTTTTGAAAATGGTAAAAGTTTTCAAGATGTAATTAGGAAATTTCGAACAAAATTTGGTAGAGAAAATGCTCCAACAAATCGTGCCATCAAGCTGATGGTTGATAAATTTCTAGAAACTGGATCTGTTCTTGAAAACAGAGGCAACATTTATCAACGTAGTGGCCGTTCAACCGAGAATGTAGCAGCTGTGAGCAGAAGTGTTGAAGAAGATCCAAAAACTTCCATTCGTCATCGTTCGCAGCAATTAAACATCAAACCATCCACATTATTCAACATTTTGCATCGTGATCTCCATTTAAAGGCTTATAAGATCCAGCTGACGCATTAAAACCAACCAACGCATTAAACGCATTAAAACCAACTGACCATGCATTACGTCGGCAATTCCTTTCTTGGGCAATCGAAAAACAAGAAGAAAATGAGAATTTTTTTAACAAAATAATCTTCACCGACGAAGCTCATTTCCAGCTCAATGGCTACGTCAATAAACAGAATTGCCGCATTTGGGGTGAAGAGAATCCAAGGGTTATCTTAGAGCAACCAGTACATCCACAAAAAATTACGGTTTGGTGTGGTTTGTGGTCAGGAGGAATCATCGGACCATATTTTTTTGAAAACGCAAATGGAAATGCGATTACGGTCAATGGAAATCGCTACAGGGAGATGATCCGAAGCTTTTTGTGGCGGGAAATTGATGATTTGGACGTAGAGAATATGTGGTTTCAACAGGACGGCGCCACTTGCCACACAGCAAGAGAAACAATGGATCTTTTGAAGGAAAAGTTCGAAGATCGCATTATTTCTCGTAGAGGAGGAGTGATGTGGCCACCAAAATCGTGTGATTTGACACCGTTGGATTTTTTTTGTGGGGTTTTGTGAAATCGAAAGTGTACAGAAATAATCCCACAACAATTCAAGAGCTTAAAAACAACATTATCGAGCAGATTTCAACCATTGAAAACAGTTTATTGAACAACGTGATTCAGAATTTTGGTAAAAGATTGGAAGCCTGTCGAAGTAGTAGAGGGGGCCACTTGGCCGATATAACTTTTCATTATTAACCGGAACCTATTTGTAATAAATTAAAATAAAAATATAATTAATATTTCAAGAAAAAAGTCTTTTTTTATTAAAATTAAAATGATACCTCAATTTTGAACACCCATAGTTGCCAAGTAGCTTAAAGTTATTTAGTATTTATATTTATTTTCCAGAAATAATTCCTTAGAATCAGCAAAGATTTTGTTGATCGCCAGCGACGCAATAAATAATATTGATAGGGGAAAGCAGAAAAAGCTTCTTCAACAACAAATGATTATCAAGTTTTATGGCAACAACTTCTGTAAAATTTGGTTGTGCTGGTGCAATAGATTTTGGTTGCTGTCATACAACTCCACAATTTACATAAATATATCTGGGTAGTTATAACGTCGGTACTAGAACATCTGAAATTATTTAAAAGATGATCGAGTTATATAGAAACAGGATATATTACGTTAATACGGTTATTCCAGAGTCGTCATAGTCTATTCTACTGCACTCTTACTCGTTTTTTTTTTAAATGTAAAAGGTATTTTTTATTTTTATTTTATACATGGTTAATAATATCACAAATTAACTATATACATTTAAATCATCCAGTACAACTAAAATGTTTCTTTCAAATTTTTTTATTAAAATCCATATTTCATTAAACCACGTTAAATATACAATTTTGCCAAAAAGTATTCAATTTTTTTAAAGAGAGGGTATGCAATTTTTAACTACTGTTAAAATTTAAACGAAACTCTTATCGTTCTCTTTGTTCTTTCTACACATCCAAATCCAAATATGATCCGCTCCAGTCTCCCCCCTTCAATCGAATAATTGTTGTTGTTTGTTTTATTTGCCGTGTATTTGCGCCTTAATCGTATATAAACATTTATTTTTATATACATATATGCCGTATCTGGTGTGTAAATTTACGAAAGTAAAAATTAAAAATTGGTGGAGTTGTTTACCTTAAATAAAATAAAAATTATATTTGTATATAGAATTGATATAAAGATAAATTGCATTGTTGCCGAACTTTTTTTGGTTTTGGTATATAAATGAAAAAGTAAATTCTATTGTATTTTTGCTCATACAATAAAATTATAAATACAATGTATTTTGTTGCTTTGACAGACTAACCGTAAGACAGACCTTTGACAGACTAATCAAAATAAGCTTTATGATATGTTATTATGATAAAAACTTATTTTTTTAGCAAGAGTTAACTTAGATTCGTTATTTTAATTGACTAAAATTATAACTTAAACTATTAATTTATTACTGACATATTGACGGGATTAAGAAATAAAAAGTAAAACAAATACATATTTATAAATTATATAATGAATATAACATACGTGCGATGTTATAATGTTAGCACAATTTTTTTTTAAATTTTTGTGTATTCTTTATAAGCTCAACTGTGTGTTGCGTTATAACTTAAAAAGTTTTGTAGCAGAGTATAAATAGTAAGCAGGTAGTTTAAACTTGATAAAAAAAAACATTTTTAAATATTTCTTATTCAATTTTTATTTTAAAAGGGGGAAAAGCCAAGTGGAAATTATTAATAATTATCGGTTTAACCCCTTCGCGAACAGTTCATTTTAAGTTTACTAGAGGGTTACATAGCTTTTTTTTTGGACTTTTATCTTTTTTTCTAATATTATTAACATAAAATTAAATTAGTGAACTTTTTAATTAATTCCTTCACTAAAAAAAAAATATTTATAAGTGTGGTGTATTAATTTTAGATTCTGAATTATATGGCTGCACTGCAATGGCGGCAAGATAAGTATCTTGGTTCAATTTACATACAAGTTTTATTTTATTTTATTTATTTTTTTTACGCTTATTGGTTTGTCTACAAACTAAAAAAAAAATTTTTTTTTTATTCTATTTTTGATTTGTTTTTTATTTTTTTTTGAACTATATTAAATTTAAAAAATTTTTAAATTTTTTGATTCAGACATTAATTTACTTTTCTTTTTTTATTTATTTCATCTTAATATCAATTTGTCGTAAACAAAACAATTATATATCCATCTCCTTCATACACATATGATGGATGCTGGTGTTCTTCTTTGACTCTCAATTCGCTCTTTTTTTTTAAATACCACCATAGTAATTACCGTAACTTAATTAATTAATTTCTGGTGGTAAGTTTTGCTTTTGGTGAGTCTCTGGTTGTACCTGCGTTCAATAAGGTCATTTAAAAGTGTATGTTAAAAACTGTTGAACGTTGTTATAAACCGTTTGCTCACTCAAGGCAAAATATTGAAAAGTATTGTAAAGTAATGTATTAATGTTGATATAAAGTATTGTTATTGACATTGATAGTAATTTATTTTAAAGTGTTGTCAAGTTCGGGTTATTTAAATCGTGCACTTTTACTTTTGATTTTAATTTTGAATAAATTTTAGTTTTTGTTAATTTTAATTTTTGCTATAAATTTTATTATACATATTTAATTACTTAATTTACATACTTTAATTTATCCTAAGTCAGATATTGATCTTGGTTAATTTCGAAGTTGATTTTTAGTCTAATTTTGATTTTCATTACAATTTCAACTCTGATTTCATCTTAATTTTGCTTTTGATTTTAATTTTGAACTAAATTTCAATTTTAATATTATTATTTATTATTTTAACTTTTCTTCATATTAATTTTTTTCCATAAAAATTACCACTTTTAATGTTAATTTCATAACATAAAAATTACCACTTTTAATGTTAATTTCTGTAAAATACGCGGGTTGCAAACGAATTTTTATGCCGTCGATTGCCATCTTAGTTCAATTAAACCAGCAGTCTTAGCCCTTTGTGAAACACAAGTCAGTAACCACAATGATAACTTTAATGTTACCGGCTACTCACTTATTTCACACTTCGTACCCAAAAGAGGTATCGCTGTCTATATAAAAAATGACATCGCTTTCAACAGACTTCCAAAATATAAATGTTCTAGCCCAACCTTTCATTACATTTGGGTCAAAATTCTCGTTGAAAAGCATGTCGTACATTTCTGTTTCCTATACAGATCACCCAACTCAAATGAACAATAAACTGCTATGGAAATTGAAAATCTATCGAACCAGATCAATGAAATTTTGGACGCATCTCCAGAAACTTAAATTGTTCTGGCGGGAGATTTCAACATTCATAACAGGGACTGGCTTCATTTTTCTAGCAACATCTCCCCGAGTCAAAACTCAATTGGGAAACAAGTTGAACTATTCTCCACACTGTTCCACCCTTCTCAACTTGTCCAAAATCCCACTAGGATCCGGGACCGTGCTGATCATGAAGGTCACCTCTTGGATCTGTTTCTCACCACACACCCTGAAAAATATGTGGTTTCAGTTGGTTGCCCCCTGGGTAATTCCCACCATTGTTTGGTTAACACTAGTTTCCGGGTAAGCCCAATCTCCAACCAAAGGTCTTCTCCCAAAAAATTAGTTTGGCGTTACAGCCATGCTGACTGGGAGGGCCTTAACAATTTTTTTAGAGCCTTTGATTGGTCATTCTGCTTCTGCAACAGAAATGTTAACTTTGCTGCAAATGCGATTAGTAAAACTATTTTGCTTGGAATGAGGTTATTCATCCCTCATTTCATGAAATCTGTTAAGAGGAGTCCCAAATCTTGGTTTAATCGTATTTGCAAAGAAGCCATTTCTAGAAAAGAGGAGGTTTTTAAACTGTACCAAAACAATAGGTCGGAGGCTCGCAGAGCCAACTATATAGCGGTGAGAAACAGATGCAAGAGAGTTATCAATGAGCAAAAATTCTTGTTCAACCAAAAGTTGAAACGTAATCCACATGCCTAAGAATAGCAAATCTTTTTGGTCATTTGCCAAAAGTCTAAAGAAAGACGTTAGAGGGTCTTCCTTTCCACCACTGTTTGATGAAAATAACAGAACTGTATCAGATTCTAAAGAGAAGGCGAACATATTTGGCAAACAGTTCGCCTTCAATTCGACACTGTCACAGTCAGCTCAGATGCCACCTTCTGTTCCAGGAGCTGGCTGCTCCTTCGGTAAAATTTACTTAAGGACGCGGGCAGTGATGAAAATCTTAAAGAATCTTGATACAAATAAATCAGCTGGTCCAGATGGTATAACCACCATGGTGCTTAAAAATACCTACTCCATTTCAAAACCTCTGCGCAACCTTTTCTACCTCTCCTTCACTTCGGGTATTCATCCTACCCAATAGAAGGTTGCACATGTTTTCCCAATTTTCAAAAAGGGTAATAAAAGCGATCCCTCCAACTACCGCCCTATTGCTATAACTTCAGTCTTCTCCAAGGTAATGGAGAAAATAGTGAACCAAAAGCTTCTGAAATACCTGGATCACAAAGGTTTGCTTCATGATCGTCAATACGGGCTCAGAGCCCGTCGTTCAATCGGTGATTTCATGACCTACCTTTGTGAAAAGCTAAGCATCAACCTTCACCATTCTGGTGAGTCTGATGTTGTGGCTCTTGATATTTCTAAGGCTTTCGATCGAGTTTGGCATTGCTCTATTGGCAAAGTGCAAAGCATTAGGTCTAGGTAGGGTCTTTCTAAAATGGATTAGAGATTTCCTTTCGAATCGCACGATTCGTGTACTGGTCGATGAATATTCATCTGACAAATTCAAAATAAATTCTGGTGTCCCCCAGGGATCAGTTTTATTCCCAACTCTCTTCTTAATATTTATCAATGACCTTTTCAATATCTATAAAACGTACATTAGGCCAAAAATGGAGTATAATGCACACATTTGGGCTGCAGGGCCTCGAACAGCACTGGGTTATTTAGATAATACGCAAAACAGAGCTATTCGTTTAATCAACGACCCCAGTGTAACTTCTATGCTCACTTCACTCAGCCATCGTCGAACAGTTGGGTCACTGACCTTGTTTTATAGGTATCTCTTAGGGATTAACACTTGTTCCAAAGAAATTAAACAAATAATGCCTCCACTCAAAGTTTTCCAACCAGAAACAAGAAGGGCAATAGATGCTCATCCCTACCATGTTGAGTTATCAAGATGGCAAAATACATCCTGTGGAAATTAGTTTGTCATGCGCACGTCCCGTTTGGGAACCATATACCATCGCATGTGTTCCCTAAGGTTGGTAATTCATATGTGTACGATTTACTTAAGTTTAAGAAGAACATTAACATCTTTCTTCAAAATGCCCCTCCAAATTTTCCTACATATCCCTCATAGTCCAGATTTCCCAATGCCAATTTCCCCAATTATCAAACAAAATTAAAATAAATAGTCAATTCTTCAAAGGGATCACTATCCTTTAAGATTTCATTTGTCACACAAAAAATTACATATATTTTTATAAGCAAAAATACAAGAGAATTTAGTTTTTTAAATAACTACCAATAAAACATTTTTTTTTTCTAACCAAAAAAAAGTTCGGCAACGATGCAAATTTATTTTATCAATTTTATTATTTAAATATAAATATTATTATTATTGAAGCCTCGGTGGCCTAGTGGTTAAACACGTGGCTTATTAACCGAGGGAGTACGGATTCAAATCCTGTACAGGTAGCAAGTTTTATTAATTGAAATCAAATCCCTTTGGCAACACGTATAGCGTAAATATAAAGTATATAATATAAACAAAATAAATAATATTAGTGTATAGTTTAATAATAGTATTCGACCTATAATGGCCTTAGTAGCCGATGGTTTTGTAATATTGCAATATCGTATGTGATTTGTAATATTAATATAAATAAATAAATAAATATCATTCTTATTTTCTTATATTGAATATAAAATTGAGTTAAATAATACTTTTTACGTTTAGAATTACAATATTATATTAAAATTTCCAAAATATGTATTACATACAAATGGAAATTTTCATAATAAGTATTTCTATATTTCTATTAATTCTCATATCCTACTAAATCCAAGAATCTTTTTGTCATTATTTTTATTATACCCTATACCTAAAGTATAGGGTATATTAACTTTAGTATGGTGTTTGTAACCACCAAAAGGAACCGACTTAGATATGGAAATGTATATATATTCTGAATCAGGATCATCACCTGAGTCGATTTAACGATGCCCGTCCGTCCGTTCGCACGATAACTCAAAAGCTATCTTGATGAAATTTATATAGTAGGTTACTAATTACGAAAGGAAGGCTAAGTTCGAATCTGGACAAAATCGGTCCATGGGTTCGGATTCTGGAAGCTTCCGAATGATTCCGGAGCAAACGAGATTATCTCCAAAACCAACAAAGATAGAACCTGTAAATTTTGTACAATGATGTTCCTTCCCGTTCGATTTATGTCTCTGAAACTTAAGAAGATTTGGTCCATGGGTTTGGATTTTGGAAGCTTCCGAACGAGCACCAGAGCAAATGAGATTATCTCCTAAACCAATAAAGATATAACCTTCAAATTTAACAGAGTGGTGTTTTTTCATGTTTTATTTAAGTCTCTGAAATTTGAGAGGATTTGGTTAATGGGTTCGGATTTTGGAAGCTTCCGAAGGAGCTTCAGAGCAAACGAGTATATCTCCACAACCAACAAAGAGATAACCTTTAAATTTAACAGAATGGTTTTCTTTCATGTTTGATTTAGGTCTCTGAAATTTGAGAGGATTTGGTCCTTGGGTTCGGATTTTGGAAGCTTCCGAACGAGCCCCAGAGCAAACGAGATTATCTTCAAAATCAACAAAGATAGAAACTTTAAATTTTGTACAATGATGTTCTTTCCCGTTCGATTTATGTCTCTGAAACTTTAGAAGTTTTGGTCCATGGGTTTGGATTTTGGAAGCTTCCGAACGAGCCCCAGAGCAAACGAGTATATCTCCAGAACCAACAAAGATAGAACCTTTATTTTTAGTACAAGAGTGTGCTGTTATGTTTCCTTTTCTATAAAATTAGAAACTGATATTTGAAAGAATTTGAACCATGGATTCGTATTTTGGAAGTTTCCGAACGAGCCCCAGAGAAAACGAGATTATCTCCAAAACCAACAAAGATAGAACCTTTAAATTTTTTACAATGATGTTCTATCCCGTTCGATTTATGTCTCTGAAACTTAAGAGGATTTGGTCCATGGGTTCGGATTTTGGAAGCTTCCGAACGAGTCCCAGAGCAAACGAGTATATCTCCACAACCAACAAAGATAGAACCTTTATTTTTGGTACAAGAGTGTGTTGTTATGTTTCTTTTTCTATAAAATTGGAAACTGGCATTTGAAAGAATTTGAACCATGGATTCGTATTTTGGAAACTTCCGGACGAGCACAAGAGCAACGAGCATATCTCCAAAACCAACAAAAGTGGAACCTTTAAATTTAGTACAATGGTGTTCTGGCATGTTTTCTTTATGTTCCTGAGATGGATTCGATGAATTGGAGTGGCAATTCGGGTACCTGACACACACCTCCCAAGGACTAACCATCTTCGAAATTAATAAAGATAGAAACTAAAAATTTTTTACAAAGGTGTCAAGTATATCCCAAGAGGATGCCTCTTTTACGTTCCTGAAATTCGAGTTGAATAAGACAGAAAAGGGAAGAAGTTCAAGCAGCTGCCAAAAACACTTATGGATTTTTAATTTAATTCAAATTATTCAGGTGTAGAGTATTAATAAGTCGGTTGCATCGACTTACTGTTACATTTACTTGTTTTTTCTTTTTATTTATCTATGTTAAAAAAAATCATGAAAAGTGTAATTGAAAACTATCAGTGGTATAAAATGAGGTAAATTCAAAATTATTTTCACATTTATATCATAGCACAATACAATACTCGTATAAACAAAGTAAATAATTTTAGTAGGTATATATATAATTTAATCACTATTTAGAAGCGTATATGATAATTTAAGTAATTTTATTGTCAATATGAATAATAAGAATACGGGTTTATTAAACAAAGCAATATTAGTTATTGATTCAAACCGAAACTCTTTTAATGACATGGCAAAATCATTTGATTCAATATGTAATCAAATTGCTTCTAAATCATCTCAAAATAATGATGTGTTAACTAAGATGTTCACCGAATTTAAAAATTATCTATTAACTGAGATTTCTGCCAAGCTCACTGTTCCAGATAAAATTGACCGTATGGAAGCTACTGTTATTAACGCAGCAGAAATTATTCAAACGCAGAAATTATTCAAAATGTTTGCTGAATTGCTTAATACGCGATTACTGGGTGAAGTGCTAACATCTGATAAAACTGGAATTGTACTACATACTTCCGATAAAATTATTCAAACTGATTCTATCACACCTGTTATATGTGATAAAAGTGTACAGACTGAGTCAACCATTTTACATAAATTTGGAACACAATGGACGGAAGAAGAGTGGAGTGGAAGGATTACGGAGCTTATTCATTGCAATAATTCTTCTCCTATAAGTGATAGTTATCACTCATCCATCTTTGTAAAGGGAGTTCCGAGTTCCTTTAGTGAAATTAAATTATCTGAGTTTCTGAAGTACGAATTCAACATTAGTTAAGTAATCTGTACTAATTTAACACCGAAGAGGATAAAAAAGAATAGAATTAAATATCATTGTTTTCTCATCTCTGGATCTGTTTACAATTTGAGGATTCTTCAACATCCAAGTAATATTAAAATTTGGAACAAAATTGGTGTTGTAATTGAAAAACAGAAACCAGAGGTCAAAGGTAAACCAAAAAATGATTTAAAAATACCTTTTTCAGTACAGATGTAGATTATTCATTAAAAAATGTTAAAATAACCGATAAACCTCCTATAAATAGTAATTTTAATCTAAAAAGTTTACTTTATTTGTCTTTTCCTTTGCCTTCTTTTAAATCTCCTAATTCTAGTACTAATCCAAATAATAATATTAACCCCATTAACTCTAACAATAATTAAACTTCTAATTCTATAAATCTTTCTAGATTTTCTATTAATAATCAAAGTATTAAAAATCATACTAATTTTAATCCAACTACTAAAATAAACAAAGTATAAAAACTCTTACTAAACCTAATACTATCTCTAATTACCTAACGGTAATTCTCATACCAATTCTATAAAAACTCCTCTTTCTAATAATAACAACATAGCAAATTCTTCTATTAGTCGCCATTCTATTAAAGCCACTTCTTCTAATTCTAACTTTCCTAAATCATCTAATAAACTTGTTAGTGATTCTTATTTAAAAAACAAACTTTCTAAATTTAAAAAATCGGTTTCCAACAAGCTTAATAAGTATATTATAACATAGTATAAGTATCGTTGTTCAAGGCGAAACTATCAGTAAGGGCTCTAACTTAAACACAATTGAAACTTCTAACAAAACATTATCAAAAATTACTTCTAGCACCTCTTCTTCTGTGCGACCTGAAATAGAGGTTAACCTCTCTGCTGATAATTTTAATGATTCTTTATTACTAAACCGTAACGCTACTCCACCTATTTTAGATCCTCTTTTACCACCGGTTTTAAACTTACCCAGAAGGCTCTTCATGGTAATAATAATAACAGCAGATACGTTTCGGCTAGATTAAGGGACAGTAAAATATTTGAAAATGTTAGATTACATCTTCCATATCTTCATGATAAATCTAACGACGTTTGCATTGGTGGCAAAACTAATACATCGCTAAAAATAGCGTTTCAACAAAAAGGTTTTAACCGATATTAACGATTTACATAATATGTTTTTGAGATATCATGAAACATTTAACATATCCGCTGATAGTGCTCTAACTGATGTGCAATCATATGCTTCACATATTTCATCAAACAGGATTAACTATCTTCAAAGGACGAGAGAAAATAATGGTAAGTACTTTCGCCCCCTTTCTAGCCAAAAGAAATCTAGTTAACATCAGTCTTTTGCCAACTGTTTCTGAATCACACAAAACGGATGCTTTTAAATTAATTATTTATTATCAAAATGTAAGAGGCTTACGTACAAAAACTAAAAAGATTTTTTTAAATTCTTCACTTTTAGATTTTGATGTTTTTGTTTTAACGGAAACTTGGCTTACTTCATCAATTAATAATCTTGAAATTTTCCCTTCGTCTTTTACTGTCTATAGGAATGACAGATATGATTGTCTTTTTTCTCATAACATCCAAGAGGTGGGGGTGTATTAATAGCTGTAAAAAATATATTCTCATCCTCGCAAGTGTTAGTTACTAAGTGCGATTCGTTTGAAATTATAGAAATGATTGCCATTAAAATTGAATTGCAGTTGATAAATGTTATTATCATTATATCAATGTTATTATCATTGATTGCCATTAAAATTGAATTGCAGTTGATAAATGTTATTATCATTAACTGTTATATTCATCCAGGATCCAGTATTGAAGTATATACTAAGTATATATCAGAAATTGAATTACTAATTAGTAATCTCAACACAAATGATGATATTATACTATATGGTGATTTTAATCTACCTAATATTAAATGGATTGCACATGCAGAGGAAGCTTATTTTGTACCATATGAATTAGTTAGTAATATTGAGTGTTTTGTAATTGATTCTTTTAATTCTTTTAATTTTCAACAGGTATCCTAGGTTTACAATAATCGTGGGAGGCAGTTAGACTTACTATTTACTTCAAACTGGAATAATTTAGTTACTATTACCTGTCCATTTGAACTCGTCGATATTGATGAATATCACCCTCCAATATGTTTTTCCTTTTCTTCTCTTAGGTCTCCTAATGTTGATTCAGCACTTTCTTATCGTTACAATTTTTCCAAAGCTAATTTTGAAGCAATTAATAACTATTTATACGATTACGACTTTTCATTTTTATCCTCTACCAATTTAGAGGTTACAGTTAATAATTTCTATAAAATTCTTTATTCCATTATTTCACAACATGTGCCTTTAGTTATTGATAAAATTAACGAAACTTGTCCGCCTTGGTTTACCAGAAGTCTTAAGAAATTAAAAAATAAAGCCTGGCGTAAATTCATTAAAAGCAATAATAATCATGATTTTAATGATTTTATTATTTTATTTAATGATTTCAAGTCAATGTCTAATAATCTTTACTTTAACTATGTACGGAATATGTCTTCGGATATTAAAACTAATCCAAAACTCTTTTGGAAATTTGTCAATTCTAAAAGAAAATCTAATCAATATCCCACTTTTATGAATTATAAGAACTCTAACAGTAGCGATTCTAAAGTGATTTCTGAATTTTTCCGTGATTTTTTTTCAGTCAGTTACGCTCTGCCTGCATTTTTTTTAAAAAAAGATTATTTCAGTCACCTAGTTAACTTTCCTAAAATAACGCTTACTAATATTCATATTAATTCTAATGTAGTCTTAAACTACTTACAAAAGCTTGACAATAATTCTAATCCCGCTACTGATGGTGTTCCAAACATATTTTTGAAAAAATGTTCGATTTCATTATGTGGTCCCCTTTCTATCTTATTTAATTTTTCTTTGACTTCTGGTATTTTTCCTTCTATCTGGACGACTTCTCTTATTAAGCTTTTTCACAAAAAAATCTTAAAAATGATGTAACAAATTATCGTCCAATTGCGAAACTATCATCTATTCCCAAACTTTTTGAATTGATCATATTTGATTCTATTTATGATCATTGTACTTACTTGCTTTTTATCTCCTTATCAACATGGCTTTGTCAAGCATAAATCAACTGTTACTAATCTTATTGAATCCACCTCTACTTTTATTAATAACATGGAGGATGGTTTTCAAACAGATGTGATATATACCGATTTTAGTAAAACTTTTGATCTCCTTCCGCACAATATTATTATATTTAAGTTCGAAAAACTAGGATTCCCCATTTTTTTCATTAATTGGGTTTACTCCTATCTATCCGAAGGTAGGTATAGTGTGTCTTTTAGATCCGCAACATCTTCTGAATTCAATGCTGCCACAGGTGTTCCCCAAGGTAGTCATCTGGGACCTCTACTGTTCATTATTTCTATTAATGATGTTACTTCGTTAATATTTAATTGCCATATTAAAATTTTCGCCGGCGATATGAAAATTTTCCTAAAAATAAAAAATTTAGAAGATACTTAAGCTTTGCAAGCTGATCTTATTCGATTTTATGATTGGTGTTGCAATAATAATCTTCAACTTAACGTTAATAAATGTGCATTAATTACTTTTACACGTCGTTCATGCCCAATCTTGTATTCCTATTCTTTCAATAACCAAACTATTCCTAAAGTTGTTTCTATAAAAGATCTAGGGGTACTCTTTGATAGTAAGCTTTCTTTTCACCTTAATTATACTGATATACTAAATAAAGCCAACTCTATGCTAGGTTTCATTAAACGTTGGGCAAGAGAATTTGATGATCCTTATGTATTAAAATCTCTTTTTACTTGTTTGGTTAGACCTAACTTGGAATATGCTTCCCAGGTATGGAGCCCATTTTATATTATTCATATAAATAGAACAGAATCAGTTCAAAAAAAATTTCTAAGATTTGCTTTACGCTTTCTTCCATGGGAAGATCCTTTAAGACTACCGCCATACGAACATAGATTGAATTTATTACATCTTCATACCCTTGAGAAACGTAAAGCAGATATAGTGTTTTTAACCGAATTAATTAAAGGTAATATTATTTCTTCTCAATTATTTGCTAAACTCAATTTTTCTTCATATTCTAGATTAAGATCAGTAAATACGTTTAACTTGCATTTTCATAGAACTAATTATGGGAAACATGAACCTATTAATAGGATGATGTCTCTTTGTAACATATATAAACCTCATATTAACCTCTTACTAACAAAGCAATCACTTAAAAGAAATCTATATTTGTGTGAATGAAGTTATTGAATAACCCTTGACCTGTGGATTCTTAATTGAATTTATTTTGTTGTAATTTATAGTTAGATTTTTACTTTAATTAATTATAAATTGTAATTTCTTTTTTTTTTTTTTTTGTCATTTAATTATTATTAATTAGTTGTTATTTGATTTTTTGTTTAATTTTAGCTTTAAAGTAAATTAAGTATTTTTACTGTAACTTGCTTGATTTAAGCTCGTAATAATAAATAAATAAATAAATAAATTATATTATTCGACCTATAATGAACTTAGTAGTCGATTCATTTAGTAATATTGCATTATGCTATGTTATTGTAATATTAAATATATGTATATAAGATAAATAAATAAATGATCATAGTACAAAAAAAGTAAATTTATTTAAAATTATCGCATACAAAAACAAAATATTATTAGTTCGCATTTCTCTATTTATTTTAATAAATTATTGTATCCTACAATACAATAAAAGGTAACAACTCTCAATTTTTAAATTTTTCTTTTTACTTTCGTAAATAAATTTATACACCAGATACACGGCATATATATAAAAAGAAATGTGTATTTACCGATTACGTGCTAATATTATGTAAGTATACAAAATAAACAACAACAATTATGATTAGAGCGGATCAGTATAAAATAAACTATAGTGAGACCGAGAAATAAATATGAAGAGTACTGTTTTTTGTTTATTTTGTTTAAGAAATAGGTATGTATTTGTATCGTTAAATTAAAATTTTTTTTCTTAAAAATTATAGATAACAAAATTATTTTGTTAAATTTTTGTCAAGTATGGAGTTTTTTTTCTTTATTCAAACTTCAATTACTAAAAATTATACAATTTTATACAAATAATAAAATATTATATAAATTATACAATATTATAATTTATTTAATAGCCTTAGCCGTAGCTGACTGGCTTTCTGTATTTTTATAGAATTAAGTAGGTAACTACTTTAAATTTTTATAATTTACTATACTAAATAAAGCCAACTCTAATATACTCTGATATACTAAATAAAGCTAACTCTATGCTAGGTTTCATTAAACGTTGGGCAAGATAATTTGATGATCCTTATGTATTAGAATCTCTTGTACTTGTTTGGTTAGACCTAACTTGGAATATGCTTCCCAGGTATGGAGCCCATTTTATATTATTCATATAAATAGAACAGAATCAGTTCAAAAAAAATTTCTAAGATTTGCTTTACGCTTTCTTCCATGGGAAGATCCTTTAACACTACCGCCATACGAACATAGATTGAATTTATTACATCTTCATACCCTTGAGAAACGTAAAGCAGATATAGTGTTTTTAACCGAATTAATTAAAGGTAATATTATTTCTTCTCAATTATTTGCTAAACTCAATTTTTCTTCATATTCTAGATTAAGATCAGTAAATACGTTTAACTTGCATTTTCATAGAACTAATTATGGGAAACATGAACCTATTAATAGGATGATGTCTCTTTGTAACATATATAAACCTCATATTAACTTCTTACTAACAAAGCAATCACTTAAAAGAAATCTATATTTGTGTGAATGAAGTTATTGAATAACCCTTGACCTGTAGATTCTCAATTGAATTTATTTTGTTGTAATTTATAGTTAGATTTTTACTTTAATTAATTATAAATTGTAATTTCTTTTTTTTTTTTTTTTGTCATTTAATTATTATTAATTAGTTGTTATTTGATTTTTTGTTTAATTTTAGCTTTAAAGTAAATTAAGTATTTTTACTGTAACTTGCTTGATTTAAGCTCGTAATAATAAATAAATAAATAAATAAATTATATTATTCGACCTATAATGAACTTAGTAGTCGATTCATTTAGTAATATTGCATTATGCTATGTTATTGTAATATTAAATATATGTATATAAGATAAATAAATAAATGATCATAGTACAAAAAAAGTAAATTTATTTAAAATTATCGCATACAAAAACAAAATATTATTAGTTCGCATTTCTCTATTTATTTTAATAAATTATTGTATCCTACAATACTATAAAAGGTAACAACTCTCAATTTTTAAATTTTTCTTTTTACTTTCGTAAATAAATTTATACACCAGATACACGGCATATATATAAAAATAAATGTGTATATACCGATTACGTGCTAATATTATGTAAGTATACAAAATAAACAACAACAATTACGATTAGAGCGGATCAGTATAAAATAAACTATAGTGAGACCGAGAAATAAATATGAAGAGTACTGTTTTTTGTTTATTTTGTTTAAGAAATTGGTATGTATTTGTATCGTTAAATTAAAATTTTTTTTCTTAAAAATTATAGATAACTAAATTATTTTGTTAAATTTTTGTCAAGTATGGAGTTTTTTTTCTTTATTCAAACTTCAATTACTAAAAATTATACAATTTTATACAAATAATAAAATATTATATAAATTATACAATATTATAATTTATTTAATAGCCTTAGCCGTAGCTGACTGGCTTTCTGTATTTTTATAGAATTAAGTAGGTAACTACTTTAAATTTTTATAAATTTTTTAAATAAAATTTTATTTTTTTTTTTAATATTATTTTTAATTAAATTAAATTAAATTTTTTAAACTAAAATTTTTTTTATTTTCAAAGTTCTTTTGTTCTTTAATTCATTTTGTTTAAAATTACAATTTATAGCAATATGTGTTCGGCTTAACTTACTTTAAAACTATTACTAATACATTTTGTTGGTATCTTTATCCCAATATATACTTTTTTTTTTGTTTTTAAATCTTTTATACTTGTGATACTCTTTAGTCTAACAGGTAATTCATTAAATTGTTTTAGCAGTTATATAAACAGTTACTTTTTTGAGAGTTTGTTCTGAAGAGATTCAAGTAAAAATTCGACTTATTCCTTGTGTTGTGGTTATGAATATCTATCATCATATTTAAAATAAAGTTATGTTTGATGAGATTGTTAATAATTTTTTAAATGCCGTCATATAAATGCACTCATATTTCATTATATCATAAAGACTCATATATTTATCATTGTATAATAAATTAGTTGGATATTGTATTGGATGGAAATGAATTACTTTTATTGCTTTTTTGTGACTAATTTCAAGTTTTTTAATAGTGCATTGATGCGCATTGATCCAAATTGGATTTAAGTAGATAATGTTAGAAAGGATATATGAAGATTATATACACGTATAGCGCCTCTCTATTAAAATATTTGCGCATTCTCCTCAGTATGAAAATGTAAGGTGTAATTTTTTTAACGACATGCTCCACATGTTCACACCATTTCAACTTACTATCTTAGATTAAACCTAGGTAATTAAATTGTTTTACTACTTCCACCGTCTCATTATTAAATTGAATATTTAAATTAGAAATTTTTTTATTTTCGAACAATATAATTTTGATTTTTTTTACATTTAATAACAAACGTAAGCCATTCCGTAATGATCTTAAAGTCATTATCGATATCTCTCTTAATATCATTCTCATTTGTCGATTGATACTTTAATACATAATCATCTGCATAGAGTTGGATAGAACCGCTTAGGTTAAGGTACGAAATATCGTTAATGTAAATTTTGAAGAGATCAGGCCCTTGAATTGAACCTTGCGGAACACCCTTTATAATTGTTTTTAGTTGACTAAGTGTATTATTTACCCTTACCATTTGTCGTCGATCATCTAAATAAGATTTAAAAAAAGCTATTTCATTAGAAATAATGTTTAATTTGGATCATTTCAGTAAAAGAGTTTGGTGATCAATTTCGATTTCGATTGTGTAAATTTTTTGAAAGTTGAGAAACACGCACGCTACATATTTACCTTTATCAATATTTTCGATATGAAATGTTTTAAACTTAAGCAGGTAGTTGTAGTATTGGAATTTTTTTCAAATCCATATTGTTCCTCATTTAATATATTGTTGTTAAACATAAAATTGTTAAGCCGTTGTTTGATTATATTTTCGAAGATTTTTGAAAATGCACTTAAATTAGAAATTGGCCCAGCGTTAGGTTAAGTTAGGTTAAGCTGGCTGTCAAAACGGCACACTTAGACCGTATTTGGTCCATTGTGATACCACATAGAAGCTTTTGTATCCCACTCGTTAAAACCAATTTGAGCTTTTTGCAAAGCGAAGAATACTCTTCACATTTTTACCTAACAGATCGCTAAGGCTGTCGAAGAGATATTGCCCCAAATAAGTATTCCTTCTTGCCGACAAGACCGGGCATGTGCATAGTAAATGGAGAGTAGTTTCCTCCTCTTCTTCATCCTTGCAGGCTCTACAATAGTCGTTTGCGGATAAGGCAAGTCTTCTGGCATGCTTCCCTATTAGACAGTGACCGGAGATTATTTCCATTGTCATTCCAATGTCTGCCCTTTTGAGGGAAAGCAGATCATTGGATCGTCTTAAATCGGTTTTGGGCCATATCAGTCTTGTGATATTGCACGAGGTTAAGTTTGACCATTTGTAATTTACCATATCCGTTATTTCCTTTCGAAATAACGTTTTGCTTGTGGATAGAGGTACCCCTAGTCCTGCCATATCCGGCAGAACTTGTAAGGTTGTACCAATTCTTGCGAGTTCATCCGCTTTTTCATTTCCCGGAATACCTCGATGACCTGGTACCCAGCAAAGCTGAATGCTAAACTGCCTGGCCATCTCGCTAAAAAGTTTTCGGCAGTTTAGTACAGTCTTCGAGGTTGAGCATGTTGATTCCAGAGATTTTAACGCAGCCTGACTGTCTGACAGAATACGTACTTGCTTCACAGTCAAAACGCTTCTATTCAGTAGAATCAAGGCTTCTTGAATTGCCATAATTTCCGCTTGGAAGACGCTACAATGATCTGGTAATCGGAAATTATGACTGATATTCAGATTATCTGAGATGACCCCGCATCCTACACTGCTGTTCATTTTTGAACCATCCGTGTAGAATTGTACTTCTTCGAAGGTCATCACTGTGTTCGAGTGCCAACTCTCACGGTTTGGTATGCTGGTCACATGAGATTTCCCGAAGAAGTAAGTGGGAGACGTGTAGTCCACCAAGGCAGGAGTGGACTTGAATTGGTTTATGATATCCGAGTGAGCTTCTCGTGAATTGATCCAATGGTATGTAGCTTTTAATCACACAGCTGTGCTTGCGGCTGCAAATTTACTATAATATTCTACAGGCATCAGATTAAGCATGATGTCCAATGCCGCAGAAGGAGTTGTTATTAAAGAGCCACTAATACATAATGTGGCAGTTCTTTGGACCCTAGCGATTGCCTTGCGGTTGACCTCTTTATCGATTGCCTTCCACCATACTAGGACTCCCTACATAAGAATGGGTCTTACTACGGATATGTATAGCTAGTAAGTCATGTATGGCTGAAGCCCCCATTTCCTACCAATGGCTTTTTTACACGAATAGAGTGCTATTGAGGCCTTCTTTACTCTTTCTAAGATGTTAGCCTTCCAGCTTAACTTCCTGTCTAGAGTTAGACCCAGAAATTTCACCGTTTCGCTAAAGGTAGGAGTGCAGCCATTTAACGAAGGCGGTTTTATTTTAGAAATTTTATATTTCCTTGTAAAGAGGACCAGTTCTGTTTTCTGTGGATTTACTGGCAGCCCACAGTCTGTAGCCCATGTTGTGATTTTGTTAAGTGCAAGTTGCAAAACGTGCCTGAGACTGTCTGGGAACTTGCCACTGACCACGACAGCAATATCGTCCGCATAGGCGATTGTTGTGCAGCCCACCTCTTCCAGGGTTTTAACCAGTTTATTTACCACCATATTCCAAAGAAGGGGAGATACACCCTTCCTTGCGGAGTCCCTCTTTTCACAAGCCTTTTTGCTGAAGCGTTGCCTAAGTTGGCACTGATGGCCCTGCTATTTAGCATATTAGTTATCAGTACTCTTAGCTCCGGTTCAACTCCTGGGCTTATGAGTACGTCCACAATTGCTACCTGATTGACGTTATTAAACGCTCCCTCAATGTCTATAAAAGCTGCAAAAGTATACTCTTTGCAATTTAAAGATCTTTCAATCGAGCTTGTCAAAGTGTGAAGTGCAGTATCCACTGACTTCCTTTTACAGTAAGCATGTTGAGAGGCTGACAACAGATTTTTATCTAAGTTGCAGCGGATATGGATGTCGATCAATCTTTCTTAGGTTTTTAGAAGGAAGTATGACAGGCTTATAGGCCGAAAGCCCTTCGCATGGACGTGAATACTTTTGCCAGCCTTGGGTATGAACACTACTCTGACCTGTTTCCATTTATCCGGGATAAGCCCCAAATTAAGACAACCACTGAAAATGCTTTTAAGTCAAGCCAGGGTAGTAGATGCAGTTTGCTGAATCTCAGCGGTTATAATTCCATCCGCTCCGCTTGACTTGAATGGTTTGAAATTATCTATAGCCCATTGTAGTTTGTCCGCTGTAACTACCACCTCTGAAATAGTAGGGAGAGGATTCAGAAGACAAGGCACCTCTGAGCTGTTATTTGAGCACCCGGGAAAATGGGATTTTAAAAGTAATTCCAACGACTCCTCGCTTGTGGTAGCCCAGCTGCCATGCTCTTTTTTAAGAAGACTGAATACCATGGGGTTTGTCGATAGAATTTTCCTAAGTCTAGATGCCTCGGAGACGTTCTCTATACCTCTACAGAATAGTCTCCAGGTGTATCTTTTCGCCTTTTTAAGTGCTTTTTTGTACTGACTAAGAGCCGTTTTATAAGACCTTTAGTCCTGTATCTCATTCGTTTTTTTGGCATTATTAAAAGCTTTCTTACTACCTTTTACTCAGAGCTTTGATTTTATCATTCCACCAAGGTGGTTTAGGTTTTCTCCTAGGTTTACTGATGGAACATGAATGCTCTAAGGACTTATTGCAGGCCTTAGTAAAAACGTTTACTAGGCTATTTAGATCCAGGATATTTTTAGGAATTCCAGATGTTAAGGAGGGAAGCGCTGACTAAAGTCCTATAGTGCTCCCTATATTTGTTTCAGTCAGTTCTCTTAGCATTTCTATAGACTGACTTTGTTGGAGGACTTTCGTCCAGACTGAACTCAAGGTATGAGTATGAGGAACTGTGTTCTGAAAAGGAATGCTCATCAGAAACTTTCCATGAGTTTATTTTAGAATAAATAAAGTCCGAGACTAAGGTTGTGTCACTTCTTACCTGTTACTAGTAACAAATGTAGGTTCCCTGCCAATGTTACAGATTAGAAGGTTTGTACTTAAAAAGTAATCAAAAAGTGACTCACCTCTTTCCTTGGTATCCGAACTATCCCAGATGTCATGGTGAGCATTGGCGTCGCAGCTTATGATGACCCCAATGTTCATCTTTCTAGCATCCGCTATCAACCCTGCCAGATTGGATGGAGGGAGTGAATCCTGCGAGTCGTGAGGAAGATACGCCGCAACAACCCAGAGCCTTAAGTTTTTTAGCTTTAGGCTCGCCGCGACCAGATCAGCATCACTGTAATTATACATAAAAGTTAAATTTAATGTATTTTTAGCAAGTATGCACGCTCTAGGTCTGCATACCTCTTTATTATACAACAACGTGTATCCTTGTATTAAAAAATAACTGATGGTCTGAGAGAGGGGTATTCAGAGTATAGAAATCGTACTGGTTTTTTACTACATCAGTTATGAATCAATTATATAGTAGTTATATCAATTCTGGTAGCATATTTTAACGACAATTTGTTATAAATAAGGTATCCATTGCTAAGAAGGTTGTCGTTATACTCCCTGATATGTTTGTCTAACAAATTTATATTAAAATCTCCTAATATTAAGAAGTTCTTAAATTTGATAGCGTATTCATCAAGTTTACTCGTAAAGTCAGCAACATGTGTTTCGTGGGATCTATATATGCACATTATATTTATCGCTTGTGCTAATAGTTTTATGACGAGAAAACTTGATTTGTTAAATTGCTCCTTTCTTATTAAAGCGCTACTTATATTTTCTTTTATGTATATAGCTGCAACCCCATATGAAGTTTCTCTATTAGAAAAATTAGGCGTATAGTCGGGAATATTAAAAAAGTTATGTTCATTTTCGCGTAACCAAATTTCTGTCAGTACAATACAGTGAATTTCGATCTTGTGACAATGTACAAGTAGCTCTAAGTTACTTGATTTGTTCCGCAAACTCTGAATATTGAGATATATTATGTTAAAATTATTCTTGTATTTTGTACATAAATTAACATTATCTATCTCTGTAAAGTAGTTTACATTTAAATTTTCGTTTAAGCTTATGCTAACATCTGTATTAATCATCATTTGAGAATGCGAAAGGAATATTTTGTATGCAATAAGCTATTTTTAGTTGGCTTAAAATTAATTACGATGAAAAAACAAAATTTTCTACTCCTAAAGTATGCAAATATATTAAAAACAAAATTATTTAAAAATATCATTTGCATAATATGATCCATTTTTTCTTGAATAGTAGTTTGAAATATTAATTCACTAATCATTAAATAATTAACAGAAATTTAATTTAGCTGAGACATGAACATTATATAATTTAAAAAATAATAATATATCGTGTTCAGTGGAATCAGTGGAATTGAATTAAATTGGATCAGCTGTTTTATTTCAAAGCATTTTATGTGAATGAAATGTGGTGTGATAAAAAATAAAAAAAAAAATAAGTTTTTATAAGTTCAAAATAATAGTGAATTATTGTTTTTAAAGTGTTTATAATTAATTTAATTTTAATACTATTTTTAAGAAATATATTATTTTTAATATTAAATTTTATTTTATAAAGAAAAAACCGGTTTTTATGTTAAGCAAAATAAAACGATCATAAAATTTGTATTGGGTGATTTATCTGCATATAGTTAATTTGTGATAATATTAAAAGACCTGAAAATGCAAAAAAAAAGTTTAGTAACCTAAAAATTTAAAAAAAACTTGGAAATTTTACGCGTCTCTTATGCTGGAAAAATTTAGGATGATTTTAAATCTTGATAGAAACACAATTTCAGAACTCGACTATTCAATTTTTAAAAGTTACGAAATGGTTCAAAGCAGAAAGTAGATATTGACAAACTACAATTAGGTGAGATAGCCAGAGCTTACAGAAAATAAATTGGCAGAACACTCACTGCCACATCTCCATCAGCATCTGTCAATAAGCATTGGGAAAATGTCGCCAATATTATCAAAGAAATAGCAACTTAAGTTGTGGGCTATGAACCTCTAAAAAGCACAAATCCATATCAATCCAATCCACAAATGTTTGACTATGTCTCAGGTTCTGGTAACCTGCCTGCAGAGCTCTTCAGCTGCAAACCTCTTGAAGGTGATGCACTAGTGAAGTACATACATTGATCATAAGTTGTCTATGGGTAAAGGAATGCACGTTAGATGACTGGAGTTTAAGCGCCATATGCAACATCCACAAAAAAGATGATGCCTAACTTATTCATCACTTTTGACACATGAAGAGTGGTTTTCCTTTTCGAACAATTTATTTTTTCCTTTTTCTTAATTTTATCTTTTTGTTTTAATTGTTCTCACTTTTAATAATTACAATTGAATTAACATTAAAACTTAAATTAATTTTAACATATACAGATAACTATCTCTCTCTCACTCGTTAGGTATTTGTAACTTTTGTAACTTATTTTCTAGTTTATTTGAATAATCAAAAAATAAACCAGCTATTGTAACACTCTGTAAAATATGGTGAATAAACAAGATGGTAGTTATGCCTTTGCCCACTATTCATTAATTCGCATTTTGTGTCTTACAGAGAGGTCGTACTCTACATTAGAATTGCAGCGTTTTTCTAAGTATAATTGTTTCAATCCAATATTTCACTACGTGTAAAAAAAAAAATTGTTGGAAAGAACGTCATCGATTTCTGTTTCTTAAACAGATCTCCAAACGCATTCACCAGAAAGTGTTATGTATATTAAAAATCTCATCAATCAGATAAATGAAATTCTAAGATCATCCGCAGAATCTGATTTCAATATTCCTAATAGTAGTTGATTCTCCAATGTAATCAATGGGAGTGTTTTTTTTAGTTCAGAGTTGTGGGCTCTGAACAGAGATCGAGTAAATAGACTGCGTTCTGAACAGAGTAAAAATATTTTATCTCTGAACGGTCTGAAGTAATTTTGAAACACAGAGTTTTAAGTGTAAAAGTTAATATTTTTTTAGTTTTACTGCTGATTTTTCTTTTTTTAATATACATACATATGTAAATATAATTTTATTTTAATATAAATTTAAAAATATAAATTTAATATGAAGGAACTTATAATAATACATAAAGAATTTGAAAGTTTGGGGCATGTTTACGGCGTGTAACCCAGCGAAAAAAACCCCCCGTGTCAGGAATTCCCCAAAAATGGCCAAAATTCAATAGTCTTTCCCCGTTATAATTTAAATTTGCAAAAAAAAAATAAACTTTTTTTCATTATTTTTCGCGAAAATAATATTTAAAAATTTTTTTCAACAAAAATTAACATTTTGTTATGAAAATAATGGTCGACTGACATTTTGACGTTTTAATACATTTTTATTATGTTTATATGTACATGTAACCATGTACATATAAACATAATAAAAATGTACATTTATTATGTTTATATGCACATGTTTATATTAACATGTATGTGTATATGTATATGGAAATGAGGATTTCGGCGGTGGAATTCAGCTTGTCGTATAGAATCAGCTGATAAACACATTCTTCTAAAAGTGCATTTTAATATTTTTAACTGCCTTCCTTCTTCTTAACACAATCGTGAACGTGGATAGAACTATAGAAGGCAGAGTATAAATTTAATACAATATCGCATCTAATAATTATTATAAATTTAATATAATATCGTATCTAATAATTATTATAAATTTAATATAATATCGTGTCTAAATCTTAAATTATAAAATATAATATCTTTTCTAATAATTATTATAAAATCAGATCTAATAAAATTAATCACAATTCGTACAAAATTCTTAAAAATTACTATTTTTAAATTCGTACAATTTTATTTAAAAATTCTACATGGGGGCTCAACCGGGATTTGGAGAACGCCATTTAGAAGAAGATATATGATGATGTTTCAATGAAATGAAGGAAGACATCGGTCTCTGATAATATATGGAATATTATTGAAAATATTTAAATGCATAAAATATTCATCAAAAATTTTATTAAATCAACAGGCACGATAAATTTTTTTTGGGAAAATTTCTTTAAGAAACAGTTTTAAATAAAAAAAAAAAAAGAAAGAAAAATCATAGTTCGAAATTATAATAATTAATTGATTTAAAAAGAAAAAGATTCATTTAAATTTACTTAATTTTCTAATTAACGCCATAATTAATATATAAACAATTTTATGCACATACTTAGTTTGAATTGTAATATATAAAATATTTTGTATGAATTGATATTTTAAAAATAAACATTTAATTTTTATAGTAAATAATAAGCGAAAAAAAAACCCCCCAACTAATTAAAACTAATATTAAAAGTTAAAATAATAAAATAAAAATACTCCTAATACATTCTGTACCTTTAAATATTAAGCATATAAGTAAGCAAAATATTGCGTTAAATAAGACCGGCAAAATATTTGTAAATGCCAATATTTTACAAACTTTTATATTATATGCAAAGAGTAACATTTGACTTTGAAATCTTTTGAAATAAAATAAATAAAATAATATTTACAATAATTTGGTGAAAATACTTAATTATTTTGCAAATTTTTCTTAAAACAAGTTTTAATAAATAAAATAATTATAAGAGGATTTTAAATTTTAAATAAAAGATTTTATATTGGCATTGCAAATATGACAAAATTAACATAGTTTATTGAATTAAATATATAATTTTTACACTATAAATATGAAACATAAATTACACAATTTATTTAAATTGAAAGAAAAACAATATTTTTTTACACTATAAATATTAAATATGAATTACACAATTTATTTAAATTGAAAGAAAAACAATATTTTTTTACACTATAAATATTAAACATGAATTACATAATTTAATTAAATTAAGAAAATTAATATTTGATATCACTAAAAATATTTTATGATGAATACATTATTCTAAATTTAAAAACATTTTAATTTTTACACTATAAATTGTAAAAAAACATGAATTCCATAATTTATTTAAATTAAAAGAAAAGCAATAATTTTTTACACTATAAATATTAAACATGAATTACATAACTTATTTAAATTGAAAGAAAAACAATAATTTTTACACTATAAATATTAAGACATGAATTACATAATTTATTTAGATTAAAAAAATTAATATTTGATATCACCAAAAATATTTTATGATCACTACATTATTCTAAATTTAAAAACATTTTAATTATATTATTAAGTAATTCCTAAATATTACATAACAATATTGAACTCACAAAGCGTACTGATTATCTAATGTTTACTGACACAACATTGAAATTAAAAAAAAAAAATTCCCTTTAAAAACAGCTGTCCAGAATTTAATAATTCATTTGCTACACAACTAGATGACAAACAATAAACTGGTATTGAAATAAAAAAAAAAGAAGAATATATGATTTTATAAATTAAAAATTAATCTTAATTTACGAAGGCAGGTTCAAAATTACAATTTGAATTGTTAAAATCTATACAAATTGGATTTTTTCTTACATATTTTATTATTTGAATATTTTATTTATTTATTTGAATTTATATGGACCAATATACGTAATATAACTTTTAAAAAAAATGAACAGAAGAAAATATTTATTTTTTTTCTCTTCGATATTTCAAAAAAAAAATAGAAAAATAAATAAAAAATTTTAAAATTATTTGTATCTTTATTTTTATGTATTAATAAAACTTTTTAACTCCATACTAATGGTTATCCAAAACTTATGCGGTTTTAAGGTAGTCAAAAATAAAATTTCAGTTTTAAACACCCGTAAACCAAAAATTCAAAATGAGTGGAAGAAGATACCGAACTCTACAATGAAGCAACTCTATTATTAATTTTGGACCAGCTCATGTTAACAATACATCAACTATCAACAACCAAGACATCAAAATTAATTTTAGTGATGTTGAAAATCTTATTCGAAAATTCAATGGTGATGAGACTAGCAATATAAACAAATGGATAGATGAATTTGAGCAATATGCAGACGTGTTTCACTGGAATGAACTCCAAAAATTTCTATTTTGCAAAAAATCTTTATCGGGATCAGCTAAACTTTATATCGAATGTGAAGCGAAACCCCTAAACTATTGCAGACTAAAACAATCTCTACTACAGGAATTTCAAAATAAGATTACAAGTGCCCGAAGTACATGCAAAGTTACGCGACAGAAAAAAGAGAAATAATGAATCACTTCGCGACTACTTATATCTCATGATTCACATTGCTTCTCAAGCAGAAATTGAAGAAAATTCTATTATCGATTACATAAATGATGGAATAAAGGAAACACCTGCAAGCAAAATGGTACTTTACAGTTCAAAATATATTTCACAACTAAAAACGAACTTACTAACCTATGAAAAGGTCCACAAAATTGAAAATGAGAAATCATTATCCGACAAAAAAGATTTCACTAAATCTAAAATGGAAACAAACTATAAAAAAGGTGGACATCGTTTTTGTTAACAGAGGTGTAAACGACCACGAATTTCATAATTGCCCACAGAAGGGGAGAAGACCCAAATGTTTCGGTTGTAATAAATTGGGACACAAGAGGCCTAACTGTAGGTAACTAATGCAAAACCTAACACAACTAATCAAGTTAACACAACACGACACTCAAGTTCAACACATATCATGCAAACAACAAAAAATAACATGTACATTAAGGTTAAAGTAAATAATATTGTTTTTGAGGCTTTTGTAAATACAAGTATGGACATTTGTGTCCTGAAGGAATGCTATTTCAAATTAATCAATAAAAATTTCGACCCTAGCTGCTCTAAAAGAATAATATCTGGTCTAGGCTCTAAAGTCGTCACTAAAGGCTCATGTAAAACAAATATTGAAATTGAAAAGGATGTATATGAAAATATTGAAATTCAAGCCGTTAACGATTGCTACCTGAAACGAGACATGATAGTAGGGATGGATTTGTTGATCACCATAACTAATGGAGAAATTAAAATAAGAAATTTCAGCAGGAAAACGAATGATACAGAACGAAACTATAGTTGATATGAGTTGGAAGTCCTAGCTATTGTAGAGGCACTGAAAAATAAAGACCTGACCACAAGAGACGCACTTAGCAGAAACCCAACAATAATGTGTATTCAAAATGGCGGAGATTTGTTAAGCAGACTATCCAGGACGCAGCATGGCGACGAATCTCTAGTGGCAATAATAGAAATTTTAAAGGAAAAGGCGTACAAAGACTTTATAATGCACAATGGTATACTCTGTAAAAACTTAAATAATAATGTTTTGTTTGTCGTTGCAGATGCTATGAAAATTCAGATCACGAAGGGGGGCTTTTCACTTCAGAAAAATTAAAGAAATAATAGAGAATGAATTTTACATCCCAGATTTGGAACGAAGAATTAGAAAACATATCGACAACTGTATAAAATGTATCTTGGCCGAAAAGAAAAGTGGTAAAACAGGAGGACATCTACAACCAATCCCGATCGGTGAACATCCATTTTATACCTTTCACGTTGATCACCTAGGCTCAATGTGTGCAACAAGAAAAAACTACAAATATTTACTATCGATCATTGATGGATTTTCAAAATTTTTATGGCTGTTTCCAACTAAAACTCTCAGCAGCAAAGAAGTCATTCAAAAATTTGAAATATTAGCAGAAACGTTTGGGTACCCGGCGAGAATTATTGCCGATAGAGGAGGAGCCTTCACAGCAAAATTCATTTCCACTTTACTGCAAAGAACGGGATATTAAGTTATATCTTATTACCGCTGAGTTGCCACGTGGTAATGAACAAGTTGAGAGAACTCACTCAGTAGTTATCGGAGCTCTAACGAAACTATCTTTGGAAGATACAGAAAAATGGCATACTTACGTAAAATCGATACAACAAGTAATCAATTTCACTTTTCAGCGAGCAATAAAAACATCACCATTTAAACTGCTAACAGGGTGTGAGGTAAAAACTCAGTGGGAAATAAAAATTATAGAAACCATTGAAGACGAATATATAAAAACATTTAAAGAAAAACCTCAAGCACTTCGGGAAAAAGCTAAACAGGATATTGTCGAAATCCAACGAGAATACAAATCCCAATTCGATGGCAGGAGAAAACCAGCTATACAATATAAAGTAGGCGATTTAGTAGCCATAGAAAAGACTCAGTTCCGTACGGCTCAGAAAATAAAACCAAAATATCTTGGTCCATACCGCATAATAGGACTTAAAGAATTCAATAGATAAAAAGTGCAAAGGGAAGGTGAACATGAAGGACCTAAGATAACAGAACTGCAGCTGATAAAATGAAATCGTGGTGCAGTTTTGATTTTGACAATTATTTTTTTTTCCATTATGATTTATTTAATTTAAACAAAAATAAAATTACAACAGAATTATAATTAATAAATACAAAGTACAATATTTGACCTTAGCGGTAATCGCTGTCTGGTCTTCTAATTTTATAAATTTATAAATTCTTAATTTAAATGCAAACTGTCATTAATTAATAAAAATTATATAAAACAGAAAAAATAATTAAAACAAAAAAGAATAAAAATCAAATCATCAACCAAAACTTTGGATACATTTTATAGTACTATTTTTATATATTTATACATATTCATATTATTCCCAAACCTTTTTTTTTTTTTTGCTTATTAATTAGTATTAGTATATGCGTGTTAGTATATAGTTATGTGTTATGTTAGTATATTATCTACTTTAGATTTTATTTTGATTTTGGTTTAATTATAGTTCTAAATAACAAATTCTACATTATATGTACATGCAATACCTATAAAGAACTGATCAGTATTTCTTTCACTTTCTTTTTGAAAATGACAATATTAGCTATTTCTTTTATAGAGCCCAGTAGCTCATTATAGAGTTTTAAGCAATCATATAGGCAGCTGTTTCTTTGTTTGTCTGTTTTAAATAGTGACAAATAAAAGTTAGATTTATTTCTTGTGTTATAGGTGTGTATGTTAATATTTCTATTTAGAATAAAGTTGTGATAAAATTATTAATTATTTTAAAAGCGATCATGTATAGTTCCTTCTTACCAATATTTACAAAGCTGAGATACTTATCTGTATAGAGTAATCGAGAAGAATGTGTTGTAGGGAGATTATTTATTAACTTAATATCTTTTTTGTTGAACTTATCCAATCTTACTAAATATATAGCAGGTGACCTATTCCAAATCGAGTTTACATAGACTAAATTTGAAACAATGAAGGACGAGTAAATGCAGTATAGGGATTTCTCATTTAAATATTTTCTCAGCCTCTTTAAAATAAACACGTAAGGAGATATTTTTTTTAAAAGAAAACGATCAAAATTTTCAGGGGCTGAAGATCTGTTTAAGATGGCCGTGTGGAAATGAGGTAGATCTTTCGGTGGAATTCAGCTTGTTGGTACACACTTGTCGTATACAATCAGTGAATAAACACATTCTTCTAAAAGTGCATTTTAATATTTTTAACTTCCTTCCTTCTTCTTAAGACAACCGTGGACGTGGATAACTATAGAAGGCACAGTATAAATTTAATATAATATCATATCTAATAATTATTATAAATTTAATATAACATCGTAATTTTCTAATAATTATTATAAAATCAGATCTAATAAAATTAATCACAATTTGTACAAAATTCTACTTTATTTAAAAATTCTACATACATACATGTATGGAAAAAATTGACATTGTACAATTTATTAAAAATTCAAAAGGGAATTTTTAAATAATATAAAAGAAGGGGTTGTACAAAAAATATTTAGGTAGTTAAGATAATTCAAATTAACATAAAATAAAAAATAATTGACATTTTTATATTAATAAGTATAAAAAAGTAAAAAAATTAATTTTAACTTTTTTAAATGAAAAAGTAAACATATTATATGCTTTTATATTAACTCGTCGGACTTTTATATTTAATTTTAGTTGACAATAAAAAAAATTATCAACATAAATAAAACACACATTAATCTTTAGATTAAATGGTTCTAACTTCAGTTAGAACTGTTAATAATGGTATTACAAAATATACTACTCTAATTAACTAAAATTAAGGTAATTTATATTGAATCGATTTGCTGATTAATTACTTTACAATACTTGCGAAATATTTCTGAAATATGATATACTTAAATTAATAAAGAATAATATTGTGGGTATGATTTTCCCTGGGAAAATTATTATTAAATGTTTCTCGCAACGTTGGCAAATTTGTCACGATTTGTTCTTACATATAACTCTCCCTTCGTTAGAGTTAAGATTCTCCTGAATCTTTTTATTTAAAATCGATCCAATATTTTTTATTTTACAATTCATAAAACATACAATAGTTATTATAGTTATTACAGTTATTGTTGCAGTTAATGTTATGACAATAATACAATACATTGACAATACATTTTTATTAATTTTCAATTTTTCAATTTGATCTATATTTTTCTTTGTTTCTAATATAATTTCATTAAAACTGTAAGCATTATTTGCTGGTTATAATCTAGATTTGACAATACAAATTTATTTTTTATTTCTGTTATCTCATTATAAAAAGTCTTATTATCTAAACTAATACTACAATTATAAAATTTTACAAAATAGTTACCTTTAAGATTCATTTTTCTTTCATCACATTTAGAAGTTAGTATTACATTTTTTGCCAATTGTACTAGCATACTGCTATCATCGATTTCAATTATTTCATTATTACAATTTTTTAAAGTTTTACAATTTTTATTTTTTATACAATGCTTAATTTTTCTTAATTGATGAAGAGCTTTGGTTTCATCGTATTCATAGAGTTCGTTACAAAATTCTAAAGTTTTTGTTATTGAAGAATCTATTATATTCAATTATTTTAATTAGCTAAAGGTGTAATTAGTTTTTTGTTAATAGAGGTTAGTTTGAAAGGAATTTTAATTAAGAATATTAATTTGTTAGTAGTTGTTCTTGAAAATCCTACTTTTATATGTTTTACTTTCTCAGAGTTTTTTTTAAAATTAATTATCTCTTTATGATTTAGAAGAGATGGATGGATATTTAAATTTGAAAGAATTATATTATCTTGTAAGTCCTCTATAATTTTATTTATCTGTTGTATATTTAATTTTAAGTCAAAAAGTGAAATTTTTAAAGCGTTTTCGTCAACTTCGTTTTTTAGCATATTTTTTATTAATTGTCTGTCTTGTTGAATGTTATCTAGTAATTTATTTATGGAGTTGTTGAAATTATTATTGATTTGTACTTGTTCGTTCATATTTTTAATAAGGTTGTCGTTATTATATTCAAAGGGTTGCAAATGTTGGTTTATGACCTGTCTGTCGTCGTCGTCCATAGTTCCAATTAGTCATTACTAATTGTTCCGAAAAAGTTAAAAAGTCCACGTTTTTGTATTGTATGATGTCCGTTTTTCAAGGTAGCTAATTTGTCTTCTAATCTGTCAATTTTCTTTATTAAGCGATTGCTTGTATTTGTTGTAAAAAGGGATGAACTTCTTTTTATTTCACTTATTAAGTTGTCTATTTCATTTAGATCAATAATATGCAAAGAGTAATTAAATGTTTTTGGAATTAGTATTTGACTGTCTTGAATAATCGTACAACCATTGTTTGTTTCAATTTTCTCTACTTGTAGTTGACTCGTTCGTGCTAGCGGAAGTAACGTTAGAAATAGTAGAATTACTTTTGTTATCGAGATTGTCTGAAAATTTTAAAGGTCGTTTAATGCTAATAGGGTGTACATTATTTAATTTGTATTTTCTAAATTTAGGTTGATCTTTGTGTCTGAGACATTTGTAGTTTTTATATATCCTATTTTTCGAATTTCTCTATAGTCTTCCCTATTTTTATTATGTTTTATTAAACGTTTTTCTTGGGATTTAATTAGATTGTTGTATATAATATCAGATGAAATAAAATTATTTTCTGCGTTTTGTGGAGTGGTCTTAATTGTACTGTGGTATAGGTTGTTGTAATTTTTTATAGCGTTTAACATTTGAATTCTAATGGGAAGTTGTTCTTCTAAATTTAAAATACATAATCTCTCCGTTATGGTGTTATTTAATCTTTCTACGTCAGGATTGCCAGTGTGGCTGTTTGGTTTAACCAAATGAAGTTCGATATTTTCTTGTGATAAAAATTCTTTGACGTACAAATTATTAAATTCGTTATCTGCAATTAATTTTTTTGGTTTTTTATGGTTAAAGTACATTTTAAGTTTTTCAATTAATTCTGTATGGTTTTTTTGTTTTAACGGATATGCAGTTGCGTATTTGGTGAATTTATCAATGAAAACTAAGAAATTTTGTTTCTTATTGGTATAATTGTCAATATGAATAATTTGGTTTTTTTCCACTGGGATTTCTGTTTTTTTGAATTTGGGTTTAATAGGGTTTCTGTCATATTTGCCTTTACTGCAAATTTCACAGTTGTTAGTAATTCTATTAATTGTTATTTTTAGTTGTTTGTGATAAACTTTATATTTTAAATATTCGTATAATGAAATAATTCCCGGATGTTTTTGTTCTTTGTGATGCAAAGATATAATTTTTATAAGTTCTTCTTCCGATTTTATGTCTTGTGCAAAGTAAGTATATTTTATAAATTTGGTATTAGGTGTTCGATATTATCTTTATTAAATCATCAAAAAGACTAAAAAACTAAATTACAAGAAAAGAATATGTACTCATATGTTTAGTACAATATAATATAAGTAAACAAGTTACAGTAATAAATATATATATTTTTTTTATATGCAATGTGAATATACCCATGCAAAAATATTGGAGCATGAATATTGAATATTGAATTATCGATTTGGATTTATTTAATTCGACATTCCCCCTATTGATGATTCAATATACAGTCAAAATTACAAGAATTAAATTTCATAATTACTTTTTTTATTAATTAATTAAATTTCATAATTCATTCAATTCAATCAAAATTACTTTTCAAAATTTTAAGCTACTAAAATCAAATTTTCAAATTAATTAAATTCAAACAATTTTCTATTTTTGATTTTGACAAACTTTTTGTAAAAATATCAGCTGGCATAATAGCACCCGCAATGTGTTGAACACTAATTATTCCCAAATTCTTTTGTTCTCTGCAAAAATGATAACGAAGGTCTATGTGTTTAGATTTGTTGTAAACTGGTTGATTATTGCACAAATTTACTGCACTTTGGTTATCACAATATACAGCTGTTTCTTTCGCCAGTAAATAATTAAATCCCAGTTCTTTTAATAAGGTTCTTAAATAAATTACTTCCTTCACTACCTTAGATAATGCGATGTATTCCGCTTCCATTGTCGATAATGCAATTGATTTTTGTTTTTGTGATTTCCAACTAACTGGTCCATTAGACATCATAATAACATATCCCGAGCAAGACTTCCTATCCTTAGAGTCATTTGCCCAGTCTGAATCACTGAATGCTTTTATATTTGGGTCACCTTCACTATATTTGATTTTGAATTTTCTTGTTCCAGCTAAATAACGTAAAATTCGTTTGGCAGCTTCCCAATGTATTTTTCGTGGCATATTGTTGAATCTAGCCAAAAAATTTACTGCAAACGCAATGTCAGGTCGCGTTGTGTTTGATATATATGTTAATCCACCAATCAGTTCTCGATATGGTTTACATTCCATTTCCTTTTTCTCTTCATTAGACATTGGGTCATCATTGTAAAATATTTTCGTATTTGTTTCAATTGGTGTGCTAACTGGATTCGCATTTTTCATATTAAATTTATCTAGTAAATTTTCTATATAGTTTTCTTGATTTATTTCAAAAGATCCATCTTCACATTTTTTTACGTTAAAACCCAAAATTTTATTAGCTATCCCAAGATCCTTCATATAAAACTCACTTGATAGTTTTAATTTTGTTTCATTTAATAATTTTGTTGAATTTGATGCTAGAAGTATATCATCGACGTAAATAAGCATAATTATTATTTGTTTATTAATATTTTTAATATATAAACACTCATCACTTAGTATTTTTAATATATAAACACTGATCACTTAGTATTTGTTTCATTCCAAAAGATTTTAGAGAACTGTTTAATTTTTTATACCATTGTCTACCAGCCTGTTTCAACCCGTAAAGGGGTTTTTGTAATTTACATATTTTATTCGTATCAATTTTGTTTGTTGGATTTGGTGGTTGTTCCATATAAATCTCTTCGTCTAGGTCACCTTGAACGAACGCTGAAATAAAATCCATTTGATGTAATTTTAGTTTATACTGCGCACACAAAGCAATAAGTATTCTTAATGTTTCGTAACGGGCAACTGGTGCATAAGTTTCATTAAAATCAAAGCCAATTTCCTGCTCAAAACCACGTACTACGAGTCTGGCTTTGTATGATAAACCTTCAGGAGAATTTTTGGTCGTAAATACCCATCTATTAGATAAAACCTTTTTATCTGGAGCGCGTTCAACTAATGTCCAGGTGTGGTTACGGTGTAACGAAGCGAGTTCTATTTTCATAGCTTTAATCCAACTTTCTTTAATTTCACTTTCCTACCTTTTTTATTTAATCTTACTTGAATATTCGAGTTGCAATCTTCATTGTTATGACCATCGCTCAAACTATTATCGTTCAAATTTTTAAAAGAATCATCCGAGGTTTCATTTACAATTTCTAATTCTTCATCGACGTTATCATTTCCACCAATTTCATTACCATCATTTTTTTCATTTTCATCAAATTCATCATTGCAATCTTTTTCATTTACATCAGTTTTTCCTTTTTCAATAATAACACCTTCAACTTTAACACTTTCAATTTGCAAATTATTTTCATTTGATATTAGGTCTAAAAACAAATAATTATTTGATATTATATTTTCAAAAAATCTTACATCACGCCGTTTGATAACTTTTTTGCCACCATCCCAAAGTCTATATGCCTTAGAATCCGGACAATAACCAACAAAAGTAAACTCATCTCCTTTTGCTTCTAACTTTGACCTCTTTGGACCGTTATGCAGTGCAATTACCTTTGAGCCAAATGATTTGAAATAATCAATTTTTGGTTTATAATTAAACCATACTTCGAATGGTGTTTTGTTATTCAATACGCTTGAAGGACATCTGTTTCTAATATGCACGACCGTGTTAAGTGCTTCCGCCCATAAACTTTTTGGAACATTAGAATCTATCAGCATGCATCTTGTCATCTCCATTAACGTCCGATTAGCACGTTCAGCCACTCCATTTTGTTGTGGTGTATATTCTGTAGATAAATCCCTTTTAATTCCAAATTTTTTAAGATAATTGCTAAATTCTTTTGATAAATATTCTGCACCATTATCACTTCTCAGACATTTTAATTTTTTTCCAGTTTGTCGTTCAACGATAATTTTTGAACGCTTCAAAAACTTCAGCACGGGTTTTCAAAAATGTCACATAAATAAATCTGGATTTTCCATCTATAAATGATACAAAATATCGTGCACCACTCAACGATGAAATATTCATAGGACCACAAATATCTGTGTGTACTAGTTCTAGCACATCATTAAATTTTCTTTCTGAATTTTTATATGGCAGTTGAAAAATTTTTCCTTTTGCACATGTCAAGCACTTCACATCTTTCATTTTTATATTACCATTAAAGCCATTTAGCAAATTTTTTTGTTTTGCTAAAAAAATATCTTTAAAATTTAAATGTCCTAACCGCTGATGCCATTTTATCAAATTAAAATTTTCTGATTTTATTGTTAATAAATTATGTATACTATTTGATTTTGTTTTCAAAGAATATAATTTTCCTTCCTTTTTTGCAGTTAAAATAATTGAACTATTCTTATTTTTTATAATTGCCTCATGATTTTTAAAATTTATATTAAATCCATTCTCAGCGGCTTTTGCAACCGATATCTAATTAAATTTTAGGTTGGGTACATATATCATATTTTTCAGTAAAATTGCGGTAGTTTTGTTATTTTTATTTAATATGTTTAATCTTATATCACCAACAGCTTGAGAAATTAATGACTGATTTCCAGCTGTTTGAATTATTGAAGCATCTTTATTTTTTAGACAAGAAAATAACGTTAAGTTATTACACATATGTGCAGTAGCACCACTGTCTAAAAACCACATGGTATTGTGATCAGTATTATAATCTGTATTTAATCCGTCATTGCAGAATTATTATTGTTCTTATAACAGTCAATTGATTTATGTCCACGTTTTCCACATTTAAAACAGTTAAAAGTGTCGTTATTTCGTATAAAGCATTCATTTGATTTGTGCCCACGTTTGCCACATTTAAAACAACTGCCATCAAATCTGTGCTTATTTGTGAATTTTTTTTCTTTCTGAAATTTTAAATTTTTAGAAATTAAAGCATTTACCTCTGCACTACTTTCACTAAATTTATTTTCTCTTCGATTCTCTTCTTCTACAAGCTTGATTTGAAGCTCATCTGGTTCTGGTAAGTCATCCCTCGCCTCCAACGCAACACAAAAATTTTCATAATCATCTGGTAGCGTATGTAGCATCATTATCGACACCAACTCCTTCGGTATGGTTACACCTATATCTTCCATGCACTCTACGTGTTTTCTGAATTCTCTTATGTGATCCGTCATTGGTTGGCTCAAACATCTAGAAGATTTTCAAATTCTTGAATAAAGTTGTGGGAAATTATTATTTGAGTTTTAAATCTATTAACTATAGTTTCTAAAATTGGAATATGGTGAAGTTGTTCTTCTTCTTGTGAATGAATAGTCGGTTGAAAAGAAGTATTGTCATTGTTTACGTCATTATTATTTATTTCGAAGGTTTCTCTCCCTTCGTTAAGACTGAACGTCTCGGTCAGTTCATTTATTTCGTTTTTATCTGTATTTATTCTACTAAGAAAATCAGCAATTTTATTATCCTTACCTTTTAAATATTCTATTTTTATATTATATTCACCTAAGGATAGTATCCATCTTTGCAATCTTGGATTTAAATCTCTTCCCAAGTACTTGGTATGAAGCCATTTTAGTGCTTGGTAGTCAGTTTGAAGTTCAAATTCTTTGCCATAGATATATGGTCGAAAGTATTTTACTCCCCAAACTAAAGCCAAAAGTTCTTTTCCAGTTGTACTGTATCTGATTTCGTTGTTACTTAAAGTTCTGCTAGCATATGCAATAGGATGATTGTCCTGTAAAAGCACAGCGCCAATGACGAATTGACTAGCATCGGTATTTATTTTGAATGGTTTGTTAAAATCAGGATACTTTAAAATTGGATGAGATGTTAAAAGTAATTTTAATTGCTCAAAAGCATTAATATAAGTTGGGTCTGAGGTATTTATTTTAGCATCTTTTTTTAAGTATTTTGTTAACGGTTGAGCTATTTTTGCATAATTTTGTATAAATTTTTTGTAAAACCCAGTTATGCCTAAAAAAGATTTTATCTGTTTTTGAGTTGTTGGTAGTTTTAATTACATTATATCGTTGATTTTCTTAGGATTAGGTTTTACGCCATTTTGGGTTAGAATATGTCCAAGGTATTCTGTTTCTTTGCACAGAAAATTACATTTGTCGATTTGCACTTTAAGATTTGCTTTTTTTAGAGCATTAAAAATTTTATTTAAGTTATCTAAGTGCTCTTGTAGAGAGGTACTAAAAATAAGTATGTCTTCCAGATACACTATGCAGATTTTGTTAATATATTCTCTTAATATAGAATTCATCAGTCGTTGGAAAGTGGCTGGTGCATTCTTTAATCCAAAGGGCATTCGAATATATTCGTAATGTCCAAATGTAGTAGAGAGAGCAGTTTTTTTCTGGTCTTCTCGTTTCATCTCGATTTGATGAAAACCTTTTGCCAAGTCGAGCGTTGTAAAGTATTGCGCTCGGCCTAGCTTGTCCACAATATTATCGATGTTAGGTATAGGAAACTTGTCATCAATTGTGATGTCATTCAATTTCCTATAGTCAATTATATACGCCATTTTTTATATTGGAATTGTCCATTTTCTTTGGAACAACCCAAACTGGTGAATTATATGGCGAGTTAGATTCCTTAATTATTTTTTGTTTTAACATATCTTTAGTTTGCTTTTCTACCTCTTCCTCATGTATTTTAGGATATGGGTAGCTTTTTCAATAAACTGGTGCATTATTTTTTAATTTTATTTCATTCTTTATTTCAAGGGTTGATGTTAAATTTTCTCCTTCATTATAAAAAAGATTGATATTTTTTGATAAAAGTTCTTTTAATTTATTTTTTTCTTCATTATTTAAATGATTTTGGTTAATTTTATTTAAAATTTCCTCCTAGTTAAGATTTTCAAACGGAATCTTATATTTTGAAAATATTAAAAGATTTTGGTTTTTAATGTCGATTTTAGATTCGAAGGATATTAGAAAGTTTATGCCAATTATAGCATCGTATTTCTTACTCTTTAGAGGATATACTTTCCATTCTAATGTACCTTCTCTTTTCAATTCTTTTGGGATAGGTGTGATCAACTTCTGTGTCACACTATTTGGACCGCCTAAAGAATTATATACAACCGGTTTAACTAAATTTTGGGTTGCATAATTTAAGATGTCAGGTTTAATAAGACTGGTATCTGAACCTGAGTCTATTAAGCAATTTATTTTTATATGGTCAAAAGTAAGTTTAATTATTGGGAGTCTGTTTTCCGAGGCAAGTCTGTAACATTTACTTCCTGACTTACCACGTCGACCTCCATTTGTTCATTATTATGGTTGTTGTACCTATACTGTCCTGAATTCGAATAATTTCTATTATATTGATTTATTCTGTTTTGGTTTGTCCTGTTATAATTATTATTATGGTTATATCTTACTTGGTTTGAGTTAATATTATAGTTATTTCTATATTTATTATTAAAATGTTGGTAGTTTTGATTATAATAATTATTATTATAATTGGAGTGATAATTATTGTTAGATTCGCTTTTATATTTATGAACCGGTTTTTTGAATTTTGAATTGAATTTTGAAAGACGAAATTCTTGTTTTATAATTTCGTCTGAATAATAAAATTCGGATTGACAAAATTGATTATCTAACTCAAATAGAGTTTTTGAGTTCTCAATTTGAATTTGCAATATTGGAATTAACTTAGACTTTAGAATTTGTACAATTTCTCTATCAATACTTTCATATGTAAAAGCTTCTTCATTATCATAATCACATATTTCTGTAAATTGGCTTTTAATATTACTTAATCTACAAAATAAATCCTTAAAACTACTTACTTTTAATTCTTTTGCTTGAAATAACAGTCCGTGAATTGTCTGCTTCGGTCGAAATCGAACCATTAATGTTTCACGAACAGTTGTCCAATTTCTGCAATGTTCAGGAATCTCCAAAATAGATGTTTTAGCTTTTCCAATAATTTTTGTATTAACCACTTTTCTTGGGCAATATTGTTTTAGTGGTATGTTGTTGGTACCACATAAAGACTCTACGTCCTCCACTGTTTTTAAAAATGTTTTTAATTTAAGTGAATCCTCACCTGAGAAAGGTGGAATCTCATTAAAGTTTCTAATAATTTGATCTGCAGTTAGAGAAAATTCAGTTTGATTAATACTATTTATTCTTGCACTTTGCTCATTGAGTTGTGCTGTCAAGGTCTGAACTTGAGCAATTAATTGTTGTTCCATTTCACTCATTTTTAGTTCTCTGTTTTGATCAAACACTTTATTTCTTTTATTTGAAGCAATTTTAGCACGATTTTTTTTTCACAATAATTAAAATTTAAACCGCAAATAGTTTTTATTAAAATTTACGTAGATAAAATTTTTTTATTTTTATTTTTATTTTTCACTATTTTAGACAAGAATTTTTTATTCTTTTTATAAGAAGAATTTCAATGTTTTATTGATACTTTTAAATTTTGATTTTACTACCACGGATTTATTTGATATATTTTTTCTGTATGCTATTACTTGAACAATTAGCATACTGAGTTTTGATTTAATTAATTTAAGTTTTAATTTGATTTATTTATATATTATAATAATTTTTAATTTTTTTAAGTAATTTACACAGTTTTATTGTTGTTATTAGTTACACAATTTTATTAAATTTAAATTTAAATTTCACTAATTACTAAATGTTATTATTTTTTATTATTGTTATTCGTATTTTAAAGAATACGATTAAGTTTAGTTCGAATCACTGGAAACACAATCTTCAGATTGGTATCCTACCGACTGCGCCACTTTTATATTTAATTTTAGTTGACAATAAAAAAAATTATCAACATAAATAAAACCCACATTAATCTTTAGATTAATATTTATATTTATTAAAAATGGTTCTAACTTCAGTTAGTACTGTTAATAATGGTATTACAAAATATACTACTCTAATTAACTAAAATTAAAGTAATTTATATTGAATCGATTTGCTGATTAATTACTTTACAATACTTGCGAACTATTTCTGAAATATGATATATTTAAATTAATAAAGAATAATATTGTGGGAATGATTTTTCTGGGAAAATCATTATTAAATGTTTCTGGCAACGTTGGCAAATTTGTCACGTTGCTGAGACATTTTTCATTTGTTACCGATTTGTTCTTACATATAACTTCGGTGTCGGTTTATTTATTTATTTATTTATTTGTCATTCTGTCACGCTTTTTATTACTTCGTAATCTGTTAGCAACATTTGTAAGTGTTGTATGTTGCAGAGGAAAGTGTACAGGTTTCAAAAGTGGTGGTCATGTTGTTCGCATCCAGTTCACATGCAACTTTTTTTTTTTAAGTATATCTATTCATCAACATTTTTTGAATAAAATATGTATATATTTTGTATGTATGAATTTGAAACTTAAATTTTTATCTCTAAATTCATGCATACAATAAACACGCAATATATTTTTGATCTTTTCTCCTATAATAGTATATTTTTATGTATGTTGCTAAATTATTTTGTTTACAACATTTGTTTAGTATTTAAATCAAAATATTTGCTGTCAACATTCTTTAATGCATATTGAATATGCATGGTTAAAGGCTGGTTTTCATGAGGAAATTTTTTAATTTTATCGCCAGTTTAGAAAGAGAAAAATATAATACACCTCCACAGGAAAGAGGGAGAAAAAATATTAGATTGCTATAAAATATTTATGACAAGATTTTGACAGCTAAAAATGTACATAACCTATTTTTTAATGTTTTGTTTATATTTATAAACAAAATATTGCTTTCGGCATTTTATGCACCAAGTGGAGAATTTTTAGAACTCTAATAATTGCTAAATTGGAAATGGTAAAATTTATTTAATATTTGTATAAACCCAAAAAATAATTATATAATTTATTTACATATTTAATAAAATCCAATTCTTTAGGTGGAATATATAATGATGGCATGTGCTTGTTTGCACAACTGGCTCCGCCAACTGAAATGCAGAACCTATTTTCATCCAGGCCTAGTTGATACTGAGGAAAATAAAGGCTTTTGGAGGTCAGAGCCAAATAACTTTCAGCCCTTGACTTCAAATAATGGAAATTCCACTAATACTGCTAAACAGATGAGGATTAGGTTCGCTTAGTAGTTTATGAACGAAGGAGCTGTTCCATGGCAATTGGATAGGATTTGAATTTTATCCATATATAGATAAAAAAATATATATTTTATGTTGATAAAGAATCTAATTTTTTTATATTTTTAGGAACGAACTTAACTACAACGAGTGAACGATCTACAACATTTTTTCTAAAGAATTATTTAAATAATTTAATTAACTAATCTCTGTTAAATATTGTTTTATATGTCAATCTCTGTTAAATATTTTTTTATATGTAATTACCCCCCTTACGACCAAATATAATGTAAATATATAGTATATAATAAACAAAATAAATAATATTAGTATATAATTTAATAATAGTATAAAAACCTATAATGGCCTTGGTAGCCGATGGTTCAATAATATTGCATTACATTTATGTATGTAATATTAATATAAATAAATAAATAAATAAAATTTTGTTCTCAAAAGCTGTTAAATATTTGCTGTAAAATTAAATATTGTTATCAAATAAAAACTAATGTTTATTTAATGAAAATAATTTTTTTTATTTATTTCGATTTTATTTAAATTTTAAAAAAATTAAAAAATATGATTAAAAACAAAATAATAAAGGTAATTCAATAACGGCATCCAAAAACGACAACAACCTGGAATATTTATATTCTTTGTTCTTAATAGTAGCAGATCCACTTGCGCCAGATTTTTTTGATCTTATGTAGGCAGTTTTTAAATGCTACCATCTTAACTTCGCAGTTTTTGTACCTTTTTCTGAATCTAAAAATTTAAATTTATTATTAAAGGAAACTTACAATGAATTTAACGAAATTAATTACTCAGCTCCATCCAGTACAATTTCCTCTCACAGCCTTAATCTTAAATTTCGGTTTTTGTACCCTTTGTTTCTCACATCCCAGATTTCTGACCTAATCCTAACAGCTTCTATTAACTGTTCTAAAAATGCATAATAAAAATTACATAACAAAAATTTTAATTATAATTAGTATTATGTATTACCATTTGCTACTTCATAGTTAAATATATCGCTTTGGGATGGAATAATTTCACGGTCCTGTTCAAATTCTAAAAAAAAATATAAATTAATATATATAAATATAAATATATAAATATATATATAAATATATATATAAATATAAATATACATATACATAAATAAATACAATATATATATAAATATTCTACATAAATTTATTTTAAAGTTTTAACACATCATTTTAATTATTTTTGCCTTATTAAAAACCTACAAAAAGAACCTTCTTCCTATTTATTTATCCTAATCATTTTCAACAGAAACATACCATCATAACGTCCAACCATATTTAATGAAAAACCTCGCACTGCATATCAGCAGTACATTTTTCCATCCTTCAGAAAATTTCCCTTCCAAGACATGATCCTGTAATTTCCATATGTTGATCGTGGTCCTGAATCCAATACTAAAACTGTAATCAATACTAAATTTATTGTGACTGAAAACATGAAGATGATTAGAAAAAGCATTTTCATTATATTATCACAAATAGTTAATTTACCTTAATCGTTATATCTTAAAACTTTACTTACGTTCTATTATAATATTATCCATATCCTGATAAACATCTAAATTTTCTTCCAACATTTCTATTTCTTCATAATAATTCTCCATTTCATCCTATTTTATTCTATTTTTTATATATGTATTTGATTTTTTATATTGCTTTCGTATTTCAGAACTACAAAGTTTAAATTTCCCGCAAAATTTGTTTGTTTACTTTTTTGACACGGTTGAAAAACTTCAAAATTCAAATGTCACAAATGTCATGTATCCATAAAAATTAATAGTAGTGTGAGGATTTTTTTTGTGTAAGATACACATTGCTTACATATGTATTAAAAATATCCAATCTAATTATAGCAAAATATGTTCAGAGAACATATTTCAGTTGATTTTTATGGCAATGTTGATGGATATTTTTAAATGTTGCTGGATATTTTTAAGTGCTTTCATTGATTTTTATAGTCATTCGTGGATATTTTTTTAGGGTTATCTCTTTCACACCCATATTATTTTTGTATCTTCTGCTCTAACATTTTCGTTGATATTTTTTTCTCATGAAACCAGCCTTAAAACTTAAGATTTTATGTTCGTAATATGTTCAGAAAATATTTAAGTGTTGTATAGTGCAGAGGAGAGTGTACAGGTTTTGAAAGTAAGGGTAATTTGGTTCTAATCCAATTCGTGTACGTATATTTTTTTTTTTTTTGTTAACTGTATTCATCAACATTTTTTTAATAAAATTTTATGTATAATATACACATATTATTTGATCTTTCCTCCTATAATAATTTAGTTCAATCAATCTTGATGTGCACATGTGTTTTGTATTAGATTTAGCAAAACACAAAATATATAGGTACAATATTTTTATGTTTCTAAATTATTTTGTTTTAAAACATTTGTTTAGGATTTAAATCAGAATATTTGTTGTCAACATTCTTTATTGCATATTGAATATGCATGGCGTTAAAAATTAATGTTTTATGTGTTTTATTTAGGAACATTTATTACGTATATTGTGTCAATAGATATACATATAAAATTTTATTCAAAATAAATATCATTATATATCAAATAAAGATCATTTCAAAATTATGCTTTTGCGCATTACGAATTATGATTTTCAAACAAAATTTTGTCAACACAAAAAATTAAAACTACGTATGAAAGTATGTACGTACGTACATAATATTATGTTAAACTAATTTTCTAAATTATTTTGTTCCGCTCCATTTGTTTATAATTTAAATCAAGTTATTTGTCAACATTTTTACTGCATGATCTTATTAAGCGATTAAGTAGGTAGGTGTTCAAGGTTAGATGTTTGTTTGGATATACGGTATACTATTAATAGCATACTATAGAAATATACAGTAAAATACATTTATGTACATACATATATCATTTTCATACATGTTGGAAATGTTGCTTTAACTAAAATTGGATTGTAATATTTATAAATTATAATCACAGTATTTTGGTACATATTTTACCCTTCGAGGTACTTTCATTATTATGAGTTACTGAAATAAAAAATTTTTACTCTTGCTGTAATGGAATCGATTTAACTTCTCTTAATTTACTTAAACACTTGGTATAAAATTGTAAAACGTATTTTATATCAGAAACAATAATGTATGTGTGAATAAAAAATATCCAATCTTTTTTTTTAATTCAAATTATGTTTCTTTTAAAACTAAAAAGTATAAAATAAAATAATGTAAAAAAAATATTTTTTAAAATATGCTTTTATCGAAACCGAATTCGCCCCCTAAAAAGTAGAAAATAAAATTGATTTTAAAATTTAGCTTTTTGGACTCTTATAATATAAAAGTGAGTTGCTAGTGCAAGCATTTTGGACTGTTATAATATAAAAGTAAATTGCTGGAATAAGGTTAAATAAAAATTTGCGAAATTTGAGGTTCGTCTTTCTTTTTTATTCCAGCAATTTACTTTTATATTATAACAGTCCAAAATGCTTGCACTAGCAACTCACTTTTATATTATAACAGTCCAAAAAGCTAAATTTTGCAATCAATTTTATTTTCTACTTTTTAGGAGGCGAATTCGGTTTCAATAAAAGCGTATTTTAAAAAATATTTTTTTTACATTATTTTATTTTATACTTTTTTTATAATTTATTTCAATATTTAACTAATTGTGACCGTAAATGTCAGCATTATTTACAATTAATAATTACCAACAATGATTTCGTGCCAAAAGTGCAAAATGAAAATTAAGGGGAAAACTGGAGGAGGATGTGCAGAAGTGTGTAAGAAAATTATCACCAAGCTTTCAAATGTTCAGGAGTGGACCAATCAAATATTGGCTTAATTTGCGCTAATTCAAATAATATATTTATATGTGATGACTGTGTTCAATATATTCAAAATGTTGACATGGTTCTTCAAAATATAGAAAGGGCGATCGCAAAAAGTAATGAGCAACTGAAAAATTACAAAGAAGAGTTTATAGAGCTATCAAAAATAATGAGAAAGAGGTTATTTAACTATTAAAGGCAATTGAAACTAATTATATGAAACGGTTGGAGGAAATGACATTCAGTCAAGAAAAAGAATTGGATAAAATAGCAAATTTACTGAGGCACCAATTTAAAAACCACAGCGATAAGGTAAACGTAATAAAAAAAAGTTTATTTATTATCTAAGGTACATACTTATCCCGAACGTTTTCTATTACTATTAAGAAAAGTTTTGGCTGATTGTGCAATAAATTATTTATCGAGAACGAAAATGTATTCCAAAAGTACTTGCCAAGTAGCACAAAGTATAGTTACATATTTTACAGCAAAAATTAGTTTGGAGGTATTTCTACGAATTTATAATATTTTGGAAAAGTATGTTAGTATTTTCATTTGTTTTCCAGAAATATTTTCTTAAAATCTGCAAAGCTTTTATTGACCGCCAGCAAGGCAATGAAGAATATTGACAGGGGAAAGCAGAAGAAGCCTATTCAACAATCAATTCGTACGAGCCCCGATTTTAAAGTAACGTGGAATGGCTTTTTAACTGTGAAAATATAATTTTTTTTTTTTAATGTAAAAGGTTTTCTGGTTTTTATTTTATACACGGTCTTTTAATAACCTAAAAGTGCAGGGAAAAAAGTTTAGTAGGCTAAAAATTAAAAAAAAAATTGGAAATTTGACATGTCTCTTATGGTGGAAAAACTTAGGATGATTTTAAATCTTGATAGAAACACAATTTCAGAACTCGACTATTCAATATTTAAAAGCTACGAAATGGTTCAAAGTAGAAATTAGATATTGGGAAACTACAATTAAGTGAGGTAACCAGGGCTTACAGAAAATAAATTGGCAGAACATACACTGCCACATCTTCATCAGTATCTGTCAATAAGCATTGGGAAAATGTCGCCAATATAATCAAAGAAATAGCAACTTAAGTTGTGGGCTATGAACCTCCAAAAAGCACAAATCCATTTCAATCCAATTCACAAATGTTTGACGATGTCTCAGGTTCTGGTAACCTGCCTGCAGAGCTCTTCAAAGCTGAAGATGATACACTAGTGAAGTACAGGCATTGATCCTAAGTTGTTTATGGGTAGAAAAATGCACGTTGGATGACTGGAGTTTAAGCGCCATATGCAACATGCACAAAAAAGATAATGCCTAACATATTCATCACTTTTGACACTTGAAGAGTGGTTTTCTTTTTCGAACAATTTTTTTTTTTCCTTTTCTTTAATTTTACCTTTTTGTTTTAATTGTTCTCACTTTTAATAATTATAATTGATTTCAAATTAAAAGTAAAATTAATTTTAACATATACAGATAACTATCTCTCTCTCACTCCTTCTTTAGGTATTTGTAATTTTTGTAACTTATTTTCTAGTTTATTTGGATAATCAATAATTAAGGCTGATTTTCATGAGATATTTCGTGGATATTATCGCAACAAAATACAATTTTTGCATATGTATTAAAAATATCTTCGATATTTATTCAGAGAACATATTTTCGTGGATATTTATGGTTACTTTCTTGGATATTTTGAAATGTTTCATGGATATTTTCAAATGTTTCGTGGATATTTTTTAGCTTTATCTCTTTCAAATAAATATCATTTTTGTATCTTCTGCCTATGCTCTAACATTTTCGTGGATATATCGGTCTAATGAAAACCAGCCTTTGAAAAAAACTTTTTATTTGTAATAACAACTTTAATCCAAGCGATATAGATAAGTTAAGCAACCTTATTTTTGTAACACTTAATGAAGACAGTATTCAAACATGACACATTCATTTATGTGTAGGAAAGAATCAATTGAAGTCCGACTCTATTACCTTTGTAAAATTAGGTACATATTTAGAAGAAAGCAATGGAAACATTAATTTTTTAAAAATTTGCCTACCTGAGAAAAAAAAGCGTTTAAGTAGCTGTGAAGATTTTATAGACTTTGCCTGCAACAATTGTGAAAAATATGTAAAAGCTAGAGATTACAAAAGCTACATGACAAAATATAATTTAATTTTAAAAATGAACACTGCACTTTTAACCAAAATAAAATTAATGAAAAAAATTAAAAAGCCGATCTCAAATAAGCGTGCAAAGAAAACTAAGACGATGATTAACAACATTAAAAACTCTATAGATTCCATTTCTTATATGAGTAATGAATCGAAAATATTTTGTAAACTTCTTCTCAATAGCGAAGCAAAAACATATCCAGATAACGTTAAAAATTTAGCCCAATATATATTTTATATTTCACAGTCTACATATTGTTTTTTAAGAAATACATTGCATTTGAATTTACCACATAAACTCGCTACATAGATGGAGTCCAATAAAATCGCTGCAACCAGGCTTTAAAAATAGTGCTTTTGAGGAATTAAAAAAAAAATGTGATTCTTTAAAAAAAATTGACAAAAAAACGTAGTTCTGATATTTGACGAAATAGCTATTCGGAAAGAACTTAAATATAACGAAAAATTAGATTTAATAGATGTGTTTGAAAATGACGGTTTTCCCCTCAGTAAAAATCATGGAAAACAAGTTATGGTTTTTATGCTACGGGGTTTAATTTCGAATTGGACACTTGTGTTTAACTATTTTGTCACAAAAAATGGGCTATCTGGTGAAAAATGCTTTAATTATTAAAGAAAATTTAGAAATATTATTTTAGATTGGTATAAAATACGTGTAATTACATGTGATCAAAGTTCCTCTAATAGAAAATGTTTTTCCATGTTAAATATTTCCCCAACAAACTCTTTTTTTGAATATAAGGAAAACAAAATATATTGCATATACGACTTTCCACACTTAATAAAATCTCTTAGAAATTGCTTATTAGATTCCGATCTGAGAACCTCTGCTGGGATTGCCAGTTTTAATATTATTAGAGAATTATGGGAGTATTAATTAAATGGAAAAACAAAGATGTATACTAAGCTAACCAGGCAGCATATTAATCCAAATGCGTTTAAAAAAATGCGAGTAAGAGTGGCTACACAAATTTTTAGCATAACTGTTAATGCTGTTATTAAAACAGTAGCTGAAACATCTGGCTTTAAGACCGGAAATGAAATTGCATTGTCAACAGCAAATTGTGTTTGATAAATTTTTTTTATAAATCAACTAATGTTTGAAATTAAATTGTGAAATTAAATGTTTGAAATTAAATTGAATTAAATTGTGTTTGATAAATCAACTAATGTTTGATAAATTTTTTGATTGTATGAAATGCCTATCTTTAACATTTTTAAAAGACTTCAGGAACTATTTAGAAAATATCGAATTAGCTAAAAAGAAAATAAAAATTTAAAAGATAGTATTGGTAATAAATTATTACTAGAAGAACAAGTTTATGATTTACAAACTCGATTAGCAAGTGAAAATGAAGCTGCAGATACGATTGCACTAAGGATAAATATTTTTTTCTATTAAATATTTAGTACTTAAATCTATAACATAAATTTTTATTTTTACATATATTATTTGAATATTATTTTCTTTTTTAATTTATACAAACTTCATATTTTTAGTCACTGGAACGACAATAAGCAAGTATTCAAGATTTAGAAAAATTCAAAATTACAAAAAGAAAATAAAAAGATAAAAGATTTAAAAGATATAAGGACTCAGATTTTCTAGAACGTGAATTGAATAATTAGATTTCATGAGATCTTATTGATACTAAGAATCAAGAGTATCAATTACTATTACAACAAACAACTAGGTACGCAAATATGCATTTAAAATTACTAATATATTTGGCTATATTTATTTTTTATGAATCATATTTTTAATTTTAGGATCATATGTACGGATAATATACCTTTCCAAATATATGTACAACTATATGTATATGTTCGGATAATACACCTCAACAAACTCGGTGGCCAAAGAATATAATGGCATATTTCATATAATGGTGATCCATAAACACCTATCAGTAGAATAATTTTCAAACGATGAGCACGAGCTGTATTAAAGTGATAAAATATAAAATAAAATATTAATGTTATTGTAAAATAAATTTTCTTTTTTCCACACCACCCATGGGGTAAAGAAAAAGGTGCGTTTTTTTTAAGTGGTTCCCCAGGAGGCCTATTCCACTTTACAGAAAAAATAAATATTTAAACAAAGGTAATACAATAACAAAAAACAAAAATAATTGAAAATTCAGTATAAAAAATAACATGCATAAAATAATACAAAATTCAACATTTAACAAAAAATAAATAACAAGCATAAAATAACAAAGTTTTAATTCAGTTCACAAAAAGTAATTAACAGGACAAAAATAAAATGAATGAAAAGTTAATATACATAATATGTAGTATGTTAGGTACATAATAGATAATGCATAAGATAATAATATGTTGTGTTTATTTACAAAGAATTATGAAAAATATTAATATTATTTACAAAAAGTGAAAAATATGAAATATTCAAATATAAATTAAAAAGATAATTCAGGTATTTTACAAACCAGCAAATAATATTAATTTATTCAATTTTTGTCTACTAAATTTAGATTGATTTAAAAGTTGTGTTTTTAATTTTGCCAAATGAAAAAGTTTAACGTTTAAATAATTTTCTGCTATAAATTTTATTAAAAAATATCTATGATTTTCCAGAACGTCACACTCTATTATATGATCATCCATATCGTTAAATATTGTATTTGGAATGTTTCTTAATATAACATTAATCAATTTCATCCAAAAATGTTTTTCATTTATCCTATTTTCAATTGTGAAAATTGATAAATATTTTTTTTAAATCGTTTATTGCGTTAATCATCAAAACAAAAACTTCAGTTGCTATAGGGAAAGAATCATCTAATTGTCTTTTGAAATTACAGTCAACTCTTCCTATAAATTTTTTTTAATTTTATCATACTGCACATGTTTTCTTATAGACATTTCATCCATCAGTAAGCAACAGTAAATTTTTTTTTCTCGGGTTTTCATTTTTATAGCATTTAAATCCCGGTTCGCCATCAATAGACGAGAATAGGAGAATAAAAATGTAATGTTATTGCAAAAGATCGTAAAACAGGTGGGTACTTAGTACCATGTTTTCCAGTTTTTATTGCTTCCAGCATTTTTTCTGTGTCATCTGATTCTATTGTCGATTGTAATATATCATGTGCATTTTCTGATATTAAACACCGTTTTTTCAGATCAAAAATAATATTTTTAACGATGCAATTTTTTTTTTCGAGTAAAATTTATTATTCTGTAATTTCTTAACTTTTAATTTTTTGGCAAATAATTTTTTTTTTTAATTTATGAACATTCAATTTTAATTTAGCCGTGCGGGGAGTTAATTTTGATAACGGTAATTCAACTTTACTAATAACTTTTTCAGGCGATTCTAAATTCGTAGTTACTAAATTAAGATTTTTGCTGGTTTGTGCAGATACATTATTTAAATTAGTACTTAAACTAAAATTAGATTCTACAACTACATTATTCTTTAAATCTTCATCCTCAAATCTACTTAGATTCACTTGAACTTCATCACATAAAATGTCAAGTTGAGAACTATAATTTGAAATTAAAAGGGAAAAATAATTTTATAATCATGCAAATTTTCATAAGTAGCGTGATGCCTATATGTATTTTTAGAAATTTTTTGTACTTACGTTTCAGATGAATCTAAATGTGGAAATCTTGAAGGAATTGATTTTTCTTTTAATTTCATCGTACTGTCTTTCATCGTCTTTAACAGACATTCCTCACTGAAATGTTGGCTACAAACACAGGATCTATCTGAATTCACTTCAGTTTGTTTATTTAAATACTTAATATGAAAAATCCACTTATTTTTTAAATCCTCGTCGTTCGGAAACTTGTGAAAAGAGATGTTCTTACATTTATAATATGTATTTAAACATCCCTTTACACGACAAGATTGACGAGAATTGTACATGTTTTTTAGTTTTATTTTATATTTACTTGTATAATATTTTATAATAAATTTTTAGTTTAATTTTTTAACACTTTTTTTATTTAAACACTTTTTATTTTATATTTATTATTTTCTTTTTCATTTTTTAACACTTGTTTTATTTTTATTTCACTACATTTAAGAACTACTTATAAAAAATTTTAGTTCAAAGAATTTTGGCGCAAAATTTCCATTTTTAGCGGGCACTGTTTCCAGGGGAAACTAAATTTAAATTTACACAAAAAAAAGCATCAATAAACAGCTGACTCAAAATTAACTGAATTTTTCTTTTATATAGCCAATCTAAAGTACTATTATATCTATGGTTAATATAAACAAACCCAAACCCATCAAACAAAAACTTTCTAACCGAATAAAAATAATTGTAAAAAATAAATATAATATTAAAGATAAGAATAGCTAAACCAAACTAAAAAAATCTAACAAAATAGACCATAAATAATAATAATAATTGTGAACACGTAAAGTGCTTTCCACGCAGTCTTGTGGATGCTGTATTACCTGATAAACAAAAAACTGCTGATTAGTTTAGTATTGAATTTTATTTGAAAATAAAAATATGTTTAAAAAATTTCAAAAAGTTATATTAAAAAAGTGAATAGATTAAATTTAAAAGTTCAAAAATTTTAAAAATGAACATGTAAGTATATGTATTTTAAACTTTTGTAATTAGTTTATTTTAAAATTTACGGAATAAATATAATTTTCTAAATTAAAAATTCGCTCTTAGAAAAGCGAGAAATTTTATTCTGATTCAATATGAAATGCACTTACATATTATATTTGATATGTATTTTAAAATTAACAGAAATTACTATTTTTTTGTAATTTGAATATTTTATGTAATTATTATACTTACAAATTTATTTATTTTTACATTTCAGAATTATTAATAAACAAAACATGCAGAATAATTTGGACTCTTCTGAAGGTAAATTTTTTAAAATATATAAAATATATATTCGGCCTTTGAGAGAAGGTGAAAATATTGTGGATGCAGGTTGGGTTTATCGTCAGGAACATTGAATGATAAAATCGTTAGATATGTTATTCAAACCTCCAAAATGAAAAGTATGCCACATGAAATTCAATTTTTAAATGTTGTATTCGAAGCTAGCAAGTGGGAATGCACATGTTCCTATAAAGCTGGAGCTGGAGAAAAATGTAAGCATAATGCAGTATGCTTAATTTTTATTCAAAGGTAATTTTGTTAAATAAGTACAATAATTATTTTATTAAAGCAAATCAATTTTAGAAATCCCAGAATTTTACCGCTGAGCAAAAGCGATTTGAAACAAAATTAAGGTAAGGTTGGGAGTGAAATAGCTTCTGAGTATTGTCAAATTAAAATTTGTAATTTATAGCACGTCTCAGCAAAAAAATTTACTCACGAAGAAGAAGTAGTTAATGATGAATTAAACGATACTCTACTTCGTGAACTATTAGAAGGTAAAAACAAAACAGTTTACATATTTTCATCATTGTTGAATAAAAAAATTTTTCAGGCGCTCCAATTTCTGAGTTGAATCGGACAAAAATGTGCTACAGATTAAAAATCATTCGTGTAACATTTTCCAATTTCGACTATGAAGAAAAATTTTTAAAATGGTAACTGTTACAAACAGCTACGTTGAAAAATTCATCCTCGTAATGAATAAGTATTTGAAGGTTAATAAAACCATATAATGCAAATACATTACGAAGATAAAAAAAACTGTGGATGAAGTAGTAAAGATTTGACAAAATACCATTTCTTAGACCAGGGCAGAATAGCTCATCGAAAGGAAATGCAGAATAACAAGCTTTTCATATACCCTGTTTACATATTGTAACAATAGGGCTCCAGATTGGATAAAGAAGAAAACGTTTATATATTCAACGAGTTTCAAAGGGAATGAGCATACAAGATATGGAAAAACTGTAGAAAAGTACGCGAAAATTGAATATCAAAAGTTGTATTTACTTTTTGATTGCGGTATAGTTATTTCGCCATACCTTTCCTATCTTGCGTGCAGTCCTGATGGAATTTCGTATAATGGATGTGATTGGAAACTGGTGAAAATCAAATGTCCAGTTCACGGTCAAAAATTAGATGTATATAGTCTTTTACCTGCTTTTACCATTATTAAGTTTTTAAAACCTTGAAAAACTGTGAACTTTTAATAATAACTTTTTCGACTTCTTAAAAAAAAAAACCTCGATTCTACCTCAATTTTTTATTAATCAATTTTAAGTGTTTTCATAACCCAACCATAGGTACAAGAATTATTATATTGTAAAGTATATAAAATATATTTATAAAATACGAAAAAATGTGTACATATTATATTAATTTAAAGTTATTTTCATTTTCTCTAAAAATATATTTTTTCTTTTTAGTCAATCTTACAATATTTAAAAAATTCAAACTCCAAGCTATTTAGTTTAATATGAGATCAATATTTATTATCAGAATATAATGATCCACCGTTGAGACAATCAAAAAGTTTATCAAACACTAATATGTACAAAATGTTTGCAACTTCTTTAGTAACACATTAAATATAACATTATTAAATATAACTCTCTTAGTAACATTATTAAATATAACTCTCGTATTCAATCACTTAGTAATAAATAAATTTGAAAAAAAAAAAAATTAATTAAATAAAACTTTTTAATTATTATTGAGGATATAAATTAATTTAATTAATATAATGATTTTTAAATTTACAAAGTATTAAATTTAATATAATTAATTATCACTATTCAACAAGAAAATTTAATTTCTTAATAATAAATGTTAAATCAAGCATGATACAAAATGTCGATTATTCGTGCCTGTCTATTAACTGTCAATAATTTTTTTTTTTTTTCACATAAATAGTGTTACAAAATCTTAAAAACTATTTGACACAAAAAAGTGCTGCCACTATTTAAATAATAAATGAGCGTTTTATGCCTGAAACACAATGTCAAAGATGTCAAAGTGTCAAACAAGAAAGAATAATTTTTTTTTTTGCGCTCTTCAAATAAAAAATAAATTAGAGTTAAATTATAAATTTTAAAATATAATCTATAAACAATAAATAAACAAAATAAAAAAAAAAAAAGTGAATACAACTAAAACAGTGTTTTAAAACAAGAAAAAAAAAAAAAAACAAAACGATAAAAAAAATTTTCAAATACATAACTTTATATAAATAAACATGTCAACACTAAATAATAATAAAAAAAGCTGCGGTTCCTGCAAAACTAACTTTAAAGGGCAAGTTAAGAAAGTACAATGGTATGGTAGCTGTAGATATTGCTTCCATATATCTTGTGTAGGGTTAACTATTGAAGATTATAAAAAATTTATTGATTCAGAAGAAAGTTATGGTTCTGTGGCAAATGTAAGAAAGAACGAAAGGAAAGAAGATCTTTATTGATTTTTCCTTCAACACCGACAGTGCCAAATGTGTCAGAATCCATAAATTCAACTACTATAAACTCAAATGATGCTAATAAAATTGATGAAATACTTTCCAAGATAACAATCCTATCAAATAATTTTTTGGAGGTAACTTGCAATTTGAATAATTTGACTGAAGTTATTAACAACTTAGTTGAAAAAAAATTCAGCTCTGAAAATAGAGAATGAGCAACTCCAAAAAAAAGTAAAGCAAAATGCAAATGACATTGCTAAAATAAAGCAGAAAAAGGCACAAGATACCTCAGTATTGGAAAAAAAAGTTAACTACTTAGAATCCATGCTGGATGGAAAGGAACGAAACACATATAGGAAAAATATAATTATCAATGGTTTACCAAATAAGGAGATCGATGTCATGGTTTTGTTGGAAAAAATTTGCAAAGAAATTGAAATTGAATTCAATCAAAATGATATTGCCAAAATTTCTCCACTTGAAAAATCATTTCATACAAGTAATAAACACAAGTAATAAACACATACAATTTCATGATGAAGATAAAATAAATAATTTTTTCAATGCTAAGAAAAATGTTCACCTATTTACAACTCAATTTGATCTGGAAGATGCAGGTAACAGTGAAATATTTTTTCTAAATCATTTTTCAAAAATTGAAAAAAAATTGTATTTTGAAGCCAAAAAAATTAAAAATACTTTTAAATTTCAATATCTATGGTACAAGCATAATACAATTAAAATGCGTGAAAAAGATAACAGTAAAATTTTCAATATTAAAAATTTGAATGATATCAATAATATTTTACAATTTCTTAATAATAATAATGAAACTTAAAAACAAAAAACATTCTCTATCTCACCTATTTTTTGTCTTACTCTTGTACTCTAAATTAATATTATTAAAAACTAAAACAAGTTTTTTATGTTTCTTCTTTTTAACTTTTTTATTTTTTCCGAATATTTTAAAATTGAAAATTTTTTTAATTTTTACATTTTTTATTATATTTTTAATTAACACATTTTTAAAATTATTTTATACATCTTGTCAAACATATTATAAATTGAATTATTTACACTATAATTACTTTAATATTTTTTTTATATAGGGTGTTCAAAATTGAGGTATCATTTTGATTTTGCTGCCATTTTTTTTCTACCTGGAATTTTTATACGAGGTTTCTTTAGGTATATTCTAAATACATTCCGGTCAGTTAATATGGAACGTTACGCGAAGGAACAACGTGTTTTTGTTATTACAACATTTTTTGAAAATGGTAAAAGTTTTCAAGATGTAATTAGGAAATTTCGAACAAAATTTGGTAAAGAAAATGCTCCAACAAATCGTGCCATCAAGCTGATGGTTGATAAATTTCTAGAAACTGGATCTGTTCTTGATAACAGAGGCAACATTTGCCAACGTAGTGGCCGTTCAACCGAGAATGTAGCAGCTGTGAGCAGAAGTGTTGAAAAAATCCAAAAACTTTCATTCGTCATCGTTCGCAGCAATTAAACATCAAACCATCTACATTACTCAACATTTTGCATCGTGATCTCCATTTAAAGGCTTATCGAAAGTGTACAGCAATAATCCCACAACAATTCAAGAGCTTAAAAACAACATTAACGAGCAGATTTCAACCATTGAGAACAGTTTATTGAACAACGTGATTCAGAATTTTGGTAAAAGATTGGAAACCTGCCGAAGTAGTAGAGGGGGCCACTTGGCCATAATATTTCATTATTAACCGGAACCTATTTGTAATAAATTAAAATAAAAATATATTTAATATTTCAAAAAAAAAGTTTTTTTTTATTAAAATTAAAATGATACCTCAATTTTGAACACCCTTTATTAGTATTCTCGTTTTCACTTCTCACATTTTTATTTATTTTATTATACTCTCGAATATTGACATTTATGACGCTTTCAAATCACGACGTTAAGAGAACTAATAAACAAATTTCCTCATTATTATATTTCGATGCATTGACATGCAAAAATGTGAATCAAAAACAAACAAAAAAATCAATTCTTAAATCATATGCAAGAATACGAAAGGTGCTCAATAGCAACATACTGTATATATTATATTCATCATATATTCTTTCAAATATAACATACTTGAATCCATTATGGAGTAATTCGTCAAGGTGTTATTTAAATAAACTAGATATTTTAAATAAAAAAAGCATCAAAATAATAAACTACTATCCAATCATGTATCCAACTAATCTAATTTACACATCGCTTTATTTTAGTTTTGATAATATTTGCAAACGCGAACTATATATTCTCGCCTTTAAAATAATCAATAATCTTATTAAACACAACTTCATCCTCAACAGATTAATCGATATCCACAACCATAATACGAGAAATAGGTCAAATTTTTACTTAACATTGTTCAGAACAGACAACCAAAAAAAAAATTGCCTGTATAACTGTCTAAAACTATTTAATGATTTACCCACTGAGTTAAAACAAATCAACAATATCTGCTTTTTAAAAAGAAAATCAAGGAACTTATACAATTGTGGTCCAAATACAATATGTACCAAATATTATTAGTATAAGTGAAGGCGAGAATAGTGATAGTAAAGAAAAAATAGAAAAAAATAAAAACATAAAAACCAAACAAATTCAAAACAAGAATTGTAATTATAAATTCTATATAAAAAAAAAAAAGAAGAAAAACAGAAAGAAAAAAGAGAAAAAATATATAACATTTAAATAAATCAAAATTAATTATAAATTCTATACGACCAGACGGCTAAAAGCTAAGGTGCAAAAATTTCCTATATAACGGGTGTTCAAAATTGAGGTATCATTGTAATTTTAATAAAAAAAAGACTTTTTTTTTGAAATATTAAATATATTTTTATTTTAATTTATTACAAATAGGTTCCGGTTAATAATGAAATATTATGGCCAAGTGGCCCCCTCTACTACTTCGGCAGGCTTCCAATCTTTTACCAAAGTTCTGAATCACGTTGTTCAATAAACTGTTCTCAATGGTTGAAATCTGCTCGATAATGTTGTTTTTAAGCTCTTGAATTGTTGTGGTATTATTGCTGTACACTTTCGATTTCACAAAAAAAATGCAACGGTGTCAAATCGCACGATCTTGGTGGCCACATCACTCCTCCTCTACGAGAAATAATGCGATCTTCGAACTTTTCCTTCAAAAGATCCATTGTTTCTCTTGCTGTGTGGCAAGTGGCACCGTCCTGTTGAAACCACATATTCTATACGTCCAAATCATCAATTTCCCGCCACAAAAAGCTTCGGATCATCTCCTTGTAGCGATTTCCATTGACCGTAATCGCATTTCCATTTGCGTTTTCAAAAAAATATGGTCCGATGATTCCTTCTGACCACAAACCACACCAAACCGTAATTTTTTGTGGATGTACTGGTTGCTCTAAGATAACCCTTGGATTCTCTTCATCCCAAATGCGGCAATTCTGTTTATTGACGTAGCCATTGAGCTGGAAATGAGCTTCGTCGGTGAAGATTATTTTGTTAAAAAAATTCTCATTTTCTTCTTGTTTTTCGATTGCCCAAGAAAGGAATTGCCGACGTAATGCATGGTCAGTTGGTTTTAATTCTTGCGTCAGCTGGATCTTATAAGCCTTTAAATGGAGATCACGATGCAAAATGTTGAATAATGTGGATGGTTTGATTATTAATTGCTGCGAACGATGACGAATGGAAGTTTTTGGATCTTCTTCAACAGTTCTGCTCACAGCTGCTACATTCTCGGTTGAACGGCCACTACGTTGATAAATGTTGCCTCTGTTATCAAGAACAGATCCAGTTTCTAGAAATTTATCAACCATCAGCTTGATGGCACGATTTGTTGGAGCATTTTCTCTACCAAATTTTGCTCGAAATTTCCTAATTACATCTTGAAAACTTTTACCATTTTCAAAAACTGTTGTAATAACAAAAACACGTTGTTCCTTCGTGTAACGTTCCATATTAACTAACCGGAATGTATTTAGAATATACCTAAAGAAACCTCGTATAAAAATTCCAGGTAGAAAAAAAAATGGCGGCAAAATCCAAATGATACCTCAATTTTGAACACCCTATATATTAATGAATTTTGTTTATGTTTCTAATATTATTTCAAAAAAAAAATTGTCTAGATATAAGTTAAATATTTAATTAGGAATTAAATTGAATAAAGAAAAAAAAGAAAAAAAAAACACTTTTAAAACCAGACGTTTCAATTATTGTTCTAATAGGGGCACTCACTGTTCTACTAAATATTTGTGCTGCTAATTTAACTCTCATTTTTTCAAAAGTGTGCGGATTAATATCATATCTAGTTAATTTGGTACACATATTAGTTTTTCAATTTATTTGAACTTCCCATAATTCTATGATAACTTTAAAGCTTGATTGTTAAAGCATTTCAGGTTTTTAAATCGGAATCCATTAATGTAGGTATTTCTAAGAGATTTAATTAATGTACGTATTTCTAATAAACTAAGAGGGGAAAATCGAATAAGCAAAAAATGTTTTATTATTATAATTACAAAATGGTTTATCAGGTGTTATTTCTAGCAACGAAAAACCTATGGCTAAAGCTTCGTCACAAGTAATTTTCCGTATTATAATACCAATATCGAACAAACCTCTCAAATTTTTTTAATAATTTCTAAAAGTCTTACAATACCAATATCTGTATTCTATATTTTATATTCTAAAAATAAAATTTAAAAGTATTACGAGAGGAAAATCTGTATAGATGTATGTATATCCATACATCAGTTACAAAAAAAGTATTCATAAAAAATTTTAAAATATTTTTTAAACAACGCCTAAATATCTTACAAGCCGGATTGGAATACTCAATTTATTTTGTACACAAATAGCCTTTTTTTGCAAAGTTGTCGTTGAATGTTCCGGCTTGTAAGTGTAAAGGCGTTGTTATAAATATCGTGCATTAAAATAAATGTTTATTGTGCATGTAGTTGTTTCTTCTTAATTTAATTTTAGTTGTTTAACCCCTTTGTGCCGAATGTTTTTTCTTTTAAAAAATTCCTTCTTCATTTTAAAAATTTTTAAATTCTGTTTTTTAATATGACTAACTATATGTAGCTACCGTTTTCAATATCAAAAAATACTTTTAAGAAAGCTCTTATCTAGAAAAAATTACATATCTATCTATTAGTCATAAAGGCTAGTTTTCATGAGAAAGTTCATAGATATTATCGCAACTTTAGAAAGAGAAAGATATAGTGCACTATCAGTGGTAAAAAGGGGGAAAAATTATAGTATTAAAAATATTACAGCAACACTTTGACATTTAAAATTGTACATAACCTAATTTATTAATGTTTATATTCATATTTAGTTAAAAATTTAAAATTTTTATTTATAAAGTTGTCAAAAATAATATACATTATAGTTTATTAATAATATTTTTATACCGATAATATAGTCATTTTAATATAGCTAAAAAAAAAATTTGAACATTTGTTTATTTTTTTGACACTTCAAAATTTAAATGCCATGGTAGTAGAAATTTTTTTGTAAGTATGTTTTTAAGTTTAATTTTTGCATTTTTGCAAGTTTTGTTTGAGAGTTTAATTTTTGCATACATATGTAATTCGTGGATATTTATGTTACTTTCTTGGATATTTTCAAATGTTTCATGGATATTTTTTTAGCTTAATCTCTTTCAAACACATATCATTTTTGTATGTTCTGCCTATACTCTAACATTTTAGTGGATATATCGGTCTAATTAAAACCAGCCTTAATATATGTAATTATACATTACAAATTTGGTCTTAACTTGCTATACCTTTGTGGGTTCACAAAGATTAATAACAATATTTTAGAAAATTTCAAAATTCAATAAAAGAAAAAAAATAAAAACAAATAGAACTACGTTACAATTTACATCTCACTTGCAACATTATAATAAAATATTGTTGGCCTTCAAATAATATTATCTATGTATTGTGTAGAGTTATTCTTTATGAGATCTATAAAATTACATTTTAAAATTATAAGAACATTTGTTTGTGATACATAGATAGATATGTATGTATGTATATATGTATGTTTGTATATATGTATGTTTGTATGTTAACAATATAAAATCAATATTTAGAGAAAAAAAAAATCAGTTCGAGGAAAATGAATTATGGATTGAATGAAAAAATATTTTTTTGTTTTGTTTTTCTTATGTTCTTTGATGGTATACCAAAAATACGGTCAACTTTTTACGAAATAACCCCAAATACGATCTTGCGGTGATTTCAAATCAATGAAATTGACTACGATTATTTCTTCTACGTGAGTTCTCTATGTATATAGTTACTTTATGATATCATATAGATATTATTTTTGCCTGACTTTATGTATGATTTTGTAATATATGTACATATGTATGTATGTATTTAAATTACAATTGTTTATTCAAGAAAAATTTTAAAATTAAACCTAATTTTTTTTATTAATTAATAATTATGATATGTACATATTATCATTTTTAAAGATCATATGTGTATCAGTAATTATTTATACTTTTAAAAAATAATATGTACTTTCTATTAAAATTAAATACAGTACAATAAGGCCAATCACATCTAAAAAAATTTATTGTATTGCATTGACGGTATGGTCCAGACCTTAACGGGGATTACGGAATTAAGTTCCGACATCTTTTCATTTTATAACACAGATGAGTGTTCATATTTATTACTTATGCAGAGTTTCTTAGTACATATAGAAAATTTAAAGATTACGAAACAGAACAAAATGATACGGAATCCAATGAGGAAAATTTTGATGAAACCGATGATAATATAACCAATTTACTAATTATTTAGAAGAAAATTTAGAAATTAATAAAACAGAACAGGAAAATATTGTGTCGAAAAACACCGAAAGGTACATTTGTGGCTATAGATATATTTTTAAATTAATGAAAAAAATTTTGCTGTGATTAATGTACTCGTGTCGAAGCAATTTATTTATCAAAAAATTTTTATTATTTTTTAAATTTAAGTAATAAAAATTGGGTTTTTTACGCTAATTGGAAAATTATTATTATATTATAATGCCTACACTATATTTACCAGTTGGCTTTTTCCCTGTTAAAATTGATCTTATTCTTTCCTTTCTTAACAAAAAAAATTTCTTTCAAATTAACCTTTTTGGCTATCAGTACATTCATTCATCTTGCTTTAAAAAGCTTCAAAGCGATACTTATTACCTAAAAAAATAAAAAAATTTAACCCGACTTGCAAGTACCATAACACTTGTAAGAGTTAAGAGCGTTAGCAAGTACTCCTTATAGATACTAATAAGCAATTTTTATTAAAATGTAGACTACATATTACAAATTTTTTTGGGAATGGTTTTCCCATTCTTAAAGCAACTTTCCATTTTAAAAGCTCCTTTTTGTTGTCCACTACCTCCTTAGGAATTTTATGCATCGATGTGCCGGGCTTTCTGTAATTTCTATATTGAGGAACTCCGCAAAACTCTAGCACTGGTTTCGCCATTATAATTTAATTTATGATTTTGATAAATGAAAATTATTTTTGTAATACTTATTTATATTATTTATATGTTTACTTATATTTGTCAAATATTTGATATGGTAATACAGCTTCGAACAAAATTCACTAGGTGTCATACTACCGAGTGTCAATAAAAACACAAAATACTTTTCGTGTAGCAATAAGCAACATGAACCCTTGAGAGTATAAGGAAAAGTAAATCCGAAAAAAAGTGAGGTAAATGCTCATACAATGACAAAACACTACACATCGAAAACATTGAGTGTCGTTGCTATGAATTTTTCAAAAGAGCATTGCTCACTGAATATATTTTTTAAGTTTCAGGAGCAGCACTTTTAATAATTTAAAAACATAATTTTCATTCTTATTCGAACTGAAATATAAAAATAATATCATTTATGTTTTGTATTATTTTATGTTAAATTATATGTTAAATTAAAACAATTCTAGATAACTTATTTGGGATATAATTATTAAACTAATAATGACAATTTATTCTCAAAGGAATCTTCCTAAAGTTCATACAAACTGCAATAAAAACTAGTATTTGTGTAGCCTTTATGTTAGATTTAATTCCACTCCAAAAATCAACAAAACCGTAACAATAATTCGCAAATCAATCAATATGTTGCCCTATAACCAATTACCGAGATAAAAAATTTAGATTTAAAGCAAATTTTTGTTCAGAAGAATAGTTTTTGGACAGTTATTTATTATTTTTGGCGATCTAAGATTAATTTACTGGGTCCTGAAATTTCTTCGAACATAATAAATATTTCATCTGAAATTAAATTTTTATTTTTTAATTATTTAACAATATCTGGAAAATTTTAATTTTTAATTTTTCTTCTATTGTTTTTTTTAAGGTTCTAATTTTCCTATCCTCCTTTTTAAATCTTTCTTTCAAAATCCGTAATTTTTCTTTCTTTCTTGGGTTTTAGACTATAAAGAATGGATTAGAGTCTATGTTCTAAGTATGAACACAATCACACCTCATAGTAGCAAAATAAAAATGCAATTAATAATCCTGGTTTAATACATACTTTAAAATAATAATAAGAATAATAATAGAATAGTAATAATAATAGTCATAATAATAATAATAACAGCTGCAGTGGAGTTATCTTTGATTATATCATGCAGGAAGGTGTTATATACTACTGCACTGGGGTTTAGTCAGTAAGAACCTGACAGTACAAAGGGGAAATTCTTGGTGTCTTTGGAAGATTCTGACCTTCGTTAGGAAAAAAAATATTAAATTTGCCAATTTTACTGCAAAATTTTTATAAAGATGAACCACCTATGCAAGGAAAAGGGCCCAACACAAAAGATTTTGCTAAATTTCATTATGCCAAAATTAGTTTTCGTGAAGATTTTTGCAACAACAAAATATAAAGAGTAATAAAATAACTCGCTAAAAACTTTCTATACAGTGTGCGTGATTTACTGTTTACATTATTTATTATTATGTGTATGAGACTATATAGATATGTATATTGTAATCTACATTGTACAATTTATTAAATAAAAAAAAATAGACAAAAGTACACTCTAAATTTTATTCTAAAGAACATTTTAAAATACAGACATTTTTATACATTTAATGTAGGTTACATTATTGATAACGCAGCAATTTTTACATTACTTTTGTTAAAAATTATAAGTGTATTACATTACAGGTTATTGCATTGCTATTAATATAATAATGATAATACAATGAATGGATTTAATATTGTGCAATGATTAAAAGGTGATTAAATTAACATATTTGATTAGAGCATTAAACTTTATTTGAGGTTTCAAATTTAATTTAATTTTTTTTTAGTTAATAAAAGGTTAACGTATTTGATAAGAGCATTAAACTTTATTTAATTGTTTATATTAGATTTTTTGTAAGTAGAATAATTTTAATATTGATGACTGTTCACTATTCTCCTTCTAAAGACGTAACGTCCTCGGCTCGTGTAATGTTTTGCAGTGCGTTAATTGTTGCTATTTGTAATTGCTTGTTCGTTAGAATGTTACCTATTGTTGGTTTTTGATTGTTTACTATGATTTTGGTACGTGAACCTTTTTTTAGTAAGTAAAATAGAATCAAAGCTGTTGAAATTATACCAATTATCCCGACTGTTGTCCAGACTGTAGTTGAATTGTTTTTAGTTTCTATTGCGAGTTGAAGTATTCTTTTTGTATTATTCAGGTGCAGATTATGGAGATGATCTAATGTTATTATTTCGTTATGATTAGTAAAATTGATATTGATTAGTTTGGGTGGAATTGGTTCGTGAAGTACTTTTGTGTTTGTTTCAAACACAGTATCGTTGATAATTAATTTGTTTTTGAATGTGATAAGGTAAGTACCCGTTTTTATTGTGATTTGTTGTTTGTCATCTTCCAAAACTTCTGCCGAAGAGTTATTGATTATAACTAGGCCGTCAGTTATTTCTTTGATTTTACTTATTTGTTTTGCTGTTGTTGTAGAACAGGATGCTGAGTTGTTATTCATTAGAGCAATAGCACATGGAGCGCTTGACATTTTTTCACATATAGATACCGTTGTTGCTTGTTGGCATTTGTTTATAGGAATGAAGGTGTCGTTAACATTAGGCTATATTATCGGTTTCTAATAAGATTTGCTAATTATTGTTATTTACTGGATAAAAATAATTTGATTACAAATGTCTTTAATTTTTGGTATTTTTACAATGTATTTTATTTGATCTATGGAACTATAAATTTTTATCTGCGATAATAAGAGAATGTCGGTAGTAGGTATTGAATAGTGTAGTTGAATTATTTTATTTATTTCAAATAAATTTAAAATTGACGGATTCACTACGTTTAATTTTAAAAGTGCTATACTGTTAAGTATATTTGTTAAATCGGATATTATCATTCTATTTCTTATCATGACTAAATCTAAAGTTGAATCCTGTGAGTTATTTTCTTTTAATATTTTATTTTGAGATTCGACTAATAGATTAATTTTTTGGGTAAGTTTGTTAATATAATTTTGTACATTTTGGTTTATATATACTTGTGAGTTTTCATTTGCTATCAAAGCGGCTTCGGTGTTTTGTAATTGGATTAGATCATTGTGATCAGGGTTTCCCGCAAAAGTTTCGATATGCTTATTATAAATTCCAAAGATCTTTTTGCTTGGTGATGTGAACTTTGGAAAATTGTCAAAAGTTTTTCCATTTTGTTTATACTATGCTCTATACGCAAATAAGGATCGTTTCTATTTCTTCATATTGAGTTAGGTTCACGGTGTGGATCAAATAAAAGTAGCCATAATTTAACATTACAGTTCCTTTTCTGACAGGTATGATGGGAGATTTTGAATAATCTCGTATTTCTGCATAAGTTATTTGCCTGAAATTTGGAAAATTTAAACTTTAGATAGAGGTAAATGTTTTAAATTATCTTTATGAACTATTTGGCCACTAGTAAGCCTTACAGAAGAACCTAGGTCTTGAAAAATTTCTACCTCTTTGTATATGTCTTTAATTTTGCTGCCAAGTCTAGGGTTTATTTTAAGAAGAGTTTTTGTGCCAGATTGAAAACTTTTTTGAAATTTATTTTTGTTGTGGTAGGTTATACTTTTTTTTGCGCTATTTCTAATTTGGATATTATTTAGTTTTTAAGTTTACCCGATTGTTGCTTGAAGATGTCTATTGGTCTGTATTCTGTAGTAGAATGTATCGAAACATTATATTTATGTGTACTAGAGAGAATCAATTCCGTTAAGTCCATTTGTGTTTTCTCGGACTGGGAACATCTTGCAATTTCTATTAAGGTTGAGTGGAATTTTTCCACTTGACCGTTACTTTTATATGAAGTAGAGGAACTCTATGATGCAATATGCCTAGATTTGTCAATAAAGTTTGTATAGTTTGTGAACAAAAGGTTTTTTCGTTATCAGTTACGATCATTTTAGGATTTAAGTAAGACATTATTTCTAAAACAGTTGGCTTAATGTCAATTATAGATATTGATTTAATTGGTTTAACAATAGCCCATTTTGAAAATTTGTCTAAGCAAGTTAAAAACAACTGTCCTTCTGTCCAAAATATGTCTAAATGTAAAATTTGACTTATTTCTTCGGGAATCGGTGTGTTTCCTATGACTTGATTTTGAGGTTTTCTATCATATTTCGCTTTTTGACATATTTTACAATTCTTTGTAATTGACTTTAGTATTTGTTTTAAATCAGGGTAGTAATATTGATGAAGTATTTGAGATAAATTTTCCTTGCAGGATCTCTGGGCTCTATTATGTTCATTATTTGCTATTTCTAGTTTATCGTCGGCGTTATGGATGTCTATAACCATTCTTTTCTGTGTGTCTGATTTTTACTGACGGAAATATATTGATAGTAGTATTTTGAATCTCCGACAAAATTGTAAGAGGACAATAGATTCCATTTACTACATTAGGATTAAGTGCGGTTTCCAATATTTTGATTAGATCACCTAGATTTTTAAAAGTGATAACGTCTCTAAGTTTGTTCTTAAAAATAATTTTTGTTTTTATAAGTAGGTACTCCCTTTTCTATAAAAATTTGATTTTGGAAGCAATTAATTTGTGTTTTTACTGTAATAATAGTCAAAGTTAAGAATTCTTCACTGTGACAAGTAGCCGCTGTATCTATAACCGATTGAGTTACTGCATTTATTTTTTGATGTGTTAAAGCATCCGCAACTAAATTTTGTTTCCCTGGCTTATAAAAGAAGGTTGGCGAGAATTCTTCTATCGAAGCCTTCCATCTTTTAATTTTACTATTGGGATTTCTTTCAGAAATAGCAAATGTCAAGCGTTGGTGGTCTGTCTAAATGCGTATGTCACATGCTCCGTAAAGATAATTTCTTAGTTTGCAGAGCCCCAAAAATTGCAAGTAACTCGGACTCATTCGTTGCGTAAGTTTCTTCCGTTTTGCTTAGAGTTTTGGAGGTGAAAGTTATCGGTCTTCCGCTCTGCGATAATACGGCTCCTAAGGCTGCACTAGAAGCATCTGTGATTAGTTCAAAGGGTTTCCGGAAATTGGGAAGCTGAAGTAGTACTTCTTCTGAAGCTAAAATGTTTTTAACCCCAATTAAATGCATCTAACGCTGGCTGGTCTAAGTGAATTTTCACATTTTTGGATTGCTTGGTACCAATATTACCATTTTCGCCTCTAAGATATTTTGTAAGGGGTTTAGTAATTCGAGCGTAATCTTGAATAAATCGCCTGTAGTAACCAGCTAAACCAAGAAAGGCACGAAGATTTCGAAAATTTGTTGGTTCAGAATACTTTAGAATGTCGTTGACTTTTTTTGGGCTGGTTTTTATACCATGTTCATTTACGACAAATCCAAGAAATTCGACTTCTTTCATAAAGAATTTAGATTTTTTTGATGAGACACGCATATTTGCGTTCATTAGTTTTTGTAAGATCTTTTCAATATCTCGTAAATGTTGTTCGGCGTTTGGAGAAAATATTATAATATCGTCGATATATACGTGACAAGTTTTACCGATTTCATCTCTTAAGAAATCGTCAATTGCCATTTCAAAAATGCTAGGAGCATTTTTCAAACCAAAAGGTAGGCGACAAAATTCGTATTTGCCATTATTTATGCTAAATGCCGTTTTCTGAGTATGTTTAGGGTCCAATAGAATTTGGAAACCACTCTTTAAATCTAAGGTGGAAAAAAATTTACCTGTGTCTAAATTTGAAAGAATTACCGAGGAATCTAGGATGGGATATTTGTCAGGGACAGTAAACTTAATTCATTTTTGAAAGTCGATAACAAGACGTAGTTCCTTGTTGTCATTGTCGTCAGTAGTTTTTTTCGTGACTACCCATACGGGACTATTGTATGGGCTTCGAGATGGTTGTATAATACCGTCTTTTAAAAGTTGGTCTACTTCGTTATTTACAAATTCGGAATAAGCTTGTGGATAAGGGTATGATTTTGCGTAAATAAGGGTTTCAGTTGTGGTATTTATTGTTACTTTCACATTTGTATTGTAAGAGCAGAGCAACATTAGGGTCAGCGAAAGCTATTGAATTTTGCTGTATTAATTCTGCAAATTTATTATTGAGTGAAATATTATTATTATCGAAATCTATTGCTATATAAGATACTTCTTGACAATTTAAAAACTTTAATTTCTCACTACCGTGTTCGTAGCTTAATTCGTCTTTTGCGGTGTCAATTTTAGTCTGAATGAACTTCATGAGATCAAATCCCACAATTGCGTCAAAAGATGAAAGACCGGGTAAAATAAAAAAATCTGAAATATGTCCAAACAAATTAATTTTGCATTTGTTTTTAATTTACATTAAAACCGGACACAGTTTTTACCGTAAAAGGCTTATCTACTTTTTTAATTCCTGTTAAATGCGGAAGTGATTTGATATAATTTTTCGGTGTACCGGTGTCCGAAGTATTTTTAAAACATTTTGTTATTTAACCTCTTCTCAATATAAGGTAGAGAAGAGAGTTTTACCCTAAAAAATTAATTTCGTCAAGAAAGTCGGTTTTGGTTGGTTCGTATATTTCTTCCGTTAATGAATTATCAAAAATTTCTTCTTCGTCTAAAAAGTATTCAGAGTTTATTTGTTGCTCATTAATGTTTTTGATACGTTGTATTTTAGGATAATTTATTTGGGTTTAGGGTTCTCTACCGCGTTTTGTTGCTGAATTTATTAAATTAGGAAATACATCATTAGATTGACCAGCTGTATTTTGTGGTTGCTTCGCCATATAAAATCGAAATATCTTCGCCATATTTGACGAGATATGAGCCGATTATGGTTTGATCACTATACTCCATCATGATTTTTGTTGTAATAAGACTTAGTTGTTTTTCTACTTTGTCATAATAATTGATTATGGCTTCTGCGTTTAGTATCGTATTATATTCTGAAACAACTTGATTGGCAGACTCCGCGGTTTTAGTTCTAATTAACAATAAAGCTTGGGGGTAGAGTTTAGTTTTTTCATTAATTAGTTTCATATAAATAAAGAGTCTCCTCCAAGAAGGATACTTTAATTTATCACCAGTGAACTCTGGTAGACTTCTTCCAGTTTCTAGTGAATTAGGTTTACAATTTGATAAGTCAATTTCTTCATATTTTTTTATTGCAGGTTTAGTTTCTAAGTCAAATACCTTTTTTTTAGATCTTATCGGTTTTTCTAACAGCTCGTTATTTCTTTTTAATAATTCTGCTATAGCGGCTTGGAATTCTTGTACCGTTGCCATTTTAATAGCAATTTTTAATTGAAAAAGGGAAAATCAAATTATTTGGAATTGCAGATTTTAAAAACTTTTTTAATTTAATTTTTTAATTTTTTGTAGTTTAATTAACAGTCGTTATTTTTTATTTAATATTAAAAACAATATTAAAAATTTACTAATTCAATTTTCATTTTAGAACATATTCTAATTAATTCTATTCTTATAGAATATTTAAATATAATTTAAATATTTAACAACATTTATTTTTTATTTAATATAAAAAGGATTTTATTTAATATTAAATTATTTATTCAATTTACTTTGAAAAAATTTAACTTTTCGATAATTTATAGTTTTATTAACAATAATTATTTTTGTTTAATATTTTTTAAGTAATTTTATTAAAAATTTAGTTAAATTTTTCGAAAAAAAAAAATTTTTTAAATCAAAGAATATTTAAAAAATTTAAGAAAAAATTTAACTTGTCGATAATTTATAGTTTCCTTAACAATAGTTATTGTTATTTAATATTTTTTTAAATAATTTTATTTACTTATCTTTTAAAAATTTACTTATCCAATTTAAAATCAAAGAATATTTAATAACAAAAATTTTAGAAAAATTAAATTTTCGATAATTTATAGTTTTATTTATTTATAATTTATTTATATTTATTTATATATTTATTTTTGTTTAATATTTTTTTAAATAATTTTACTAAAAATTTACTTATTCAATTTTTTATTTAAAATTTCCAGTAAATATAGGTTAATATGTGATATTAAATAAATAAATTTTTTTAGAAGAATCTTAATACAAACCTTTTAACTTACAGTACGATGTTTAGAAGCACAATTTTCACACTTTATAAATAGTTTTTTTATTTTTTGTTTATTTAAGTTTTTTGTTTTTTCTATATTTGGAAATAAATACACTTTCTCTTATAGAGAATTTTTCACCACTTTTTCCAAGTACTTAGTGATTTTTTATTTAACATTTAATTTAATAATTTATTGTACTATTATAGTTTTTTTTTAACTTTCGTTCTAATTTTAAATTTTAATGAAAATAAAAAACAGGTGTTTTATTTCACTCTAAATTTTATTCTAAAGAACCATAGATATATTAAGTACTTTAGATTGGCTATATAAAAGAAAAATTCAGTTAATTTTAAGTCAGATGTTTATTGATGTTTTTTTTGTGATTTAGTTTCCCCTGGAAACAACAATTTCAACAATTTAAACTAACTAATTTAAAACTTAATAATTTAAAAACTTAAAGTATTTTTACTAACATTTAATTTTTCAACTTTTCTTTTATATTCATTAATTTTATTTGTAGAACGATAATATATCCAATATCTATGAGAGAAACTGTACTGCGATTTTATGATAATTTTAAGGAAATTTTATGATTTAAAAACAGCTGTCATCCAACTTACGTCAAATGAAGGACATTACTTGGATGTCATATGTTTTATTTTTGACTGAAATTTCGTGTATAGGAAAATACATTAGAGTGAAAGAGAAAGTGCCAATATAAAGTACTTAATTATCTATGTAAAGAACATTTTAAAATACAGACATTTTTATACATTTAATGTATGTTACATTATTGATAACGCAGCAATTTTTACATTACTTTTGTTAGAAATTATAAGTGTGTTACATTACATGTTATTGCATTATTATTAATATAATAATGATAATACAATGAATGGATTTAATATTATGCAATGATTAAAAGGTGATTAAATTAACATATTTGATTAGAGCATTAAACTTTATTTAAGGTTTCAAATTTAATTTAATTTTTTATTAGGTAATAAAAGGTTAACGTATTTGATAAGAGCATTAAACTTTATTTAATTGTTTATATTCGATTTTTTGTAAGTAGAATAATTTTAATATTGATGACTATTCACTTATATTAAGGGTATTCACGAGTTGGTGCAAAGTGGTCTTGCACAAGTGCAAAATTTTGCACCGTAGCATATTTCACTTTTTATACAGTTAAAGTGCACAATTTGTTGTTGTTTTCATGTATAAAAAAGTGTAAAATTTTGCAAGACCTAAACCATATTGCATATTTGTGCAAGACCATTGCAAAGTTTATTTATATATTTTTTGTAAGCGCTATATTAGATAAAAAATTTAAAAATGCCTAAAAAAAGTGAAAAAAAGAAAATAAAAGTGGAAAAAGTGGAAGAGAGAAAATAAAAACAAAATCAGAAAGAAAAAATTTCTTATGTGAATCTGGGTCTGGGTCGTCATATCACGAGTCACGACCCACATCCACATGTGAAAAAAAATATTTTCAAAATTTGTATGAAATGAGGCTTCTTATTTTGATTAATTATATATTAAATGAGGCTTCTTTGATTATAGGTGTAAAAATATTATTAATAAACTATATTATTTTTAACAACTTTATAAATAACAAATTTTAAATTTTTAGCTAAATATGAATATAAACATCAATAAATTAGGTTATGTACATTTTTAACTGTCAGAGTGTTGCAGTAATATTTTATAATAATGTAAATTTTTTCTCCTTCTTTCCCACTGGTAGTACACTAAATCTCTTTTCTCTTTCTAAAATTGGGATTATATCAACGAAATTCCTCATTAAAACCAGCCTTAATTGTTTATTTAAATTGTTTTCACTTATAATTATAATTGAATTCACATTAAAACTAAAATTAATTTTAACATATACAAATAACTATGTCTCTCTCACTCCTTCTTTAGGTATTTGTAATTTTTGTAACTTATTTTCTAGTTTATTTGGATAAACAATAATTAGTTTGTAAATTATTTAAATATTGAATTTTAAATTAAATTTGTTTTCTCTTCATTTTACCATTTCGATTTGCTTTTGTTTTTAATCATTACCAATTTAAATATTAATTTATGCAATGTTTGTGGTTTTCAATCGAACTTTCTTGCTATTAAATCCATACAAACCAGCTATTGTAACACTCTGTGAAACACGGTCAAGATGACAGTTATGTCTTTGCCCACTATTCTGTGAGCATTTTTTGTCTTGCAGAGAAATCATACTCTACATTAGAATGACTTTGACTGCAGCGTTCTTCCTAAGTATAAATGTTTCAATCCAATATTTAAAAATTTTAATCAATATAAACTAAATATAATTTATTAATACACATGTATTCCTTTTTATTATATTCATTTTCAAAAAACTACAAAATATTTAACGTTCAAAATATTTGACGTTTGATTTGACGTTAAAACAAATTTGCATCTTGTATGCTTGATATAGGGTATTTTTCTTTTCTCTTCAGAGCAGAATCAGAGCTGTCAAGAAAAAAAATTGTGTTTCTTTTTATGCTCAGATTATCCAGGTTAAGGTGGATGTACGCTAGGCCGATAAAATTTTTTATCGGGTTTAAAGAGGGAGATAGTATATTGAATTTTTACTTAAGGAAAAAAATAGACGGCTGCAATTAATTTCCTAAATTTCTATTTGGGAAATTTATGTTTTTAACATGGAAACATTGTTTGTAATGTCAAAATTAATGGTTTAAGGTTTTAAAAAAAAATAAATTCCTCCAAACTATCTTCTTCAATCATTTGTTTTGATTTAAAAATTTATTTTGTTTTGGATTTTGAAAAAAAATTTTAATTGTCAATCAATTAAATTTTTTATTACTCTTGAATGTTGCCGTTCGAAAAAACAAAATAACATTTTAAGAATTTAAGCTGAAAAATGGGTTGCCGATATAAACGAAATAACCTCGATTTTTAAAATTTTACTTCATTGAAGTATGATAAAATAAAATATCCCCAATTTTTTAAATATCGGCGATAAATATCCCAAATTTTTTTAATATCGGCGATGAATAGATTTTGAATATCGATGAATATAATGTTTACTGTTCTTGTCATACAAATTGAATTCTCATAAAACTTAAAATCATTTCATACTGTCTCCTTCTTTAAACCCGAAAAAAATTTTTATCGGGCTAACGTAAATCCACCTTTATGCATTTTGTGTTTCTTTTTTAACTAGGAGTGAACTAAGAGCGCGATCTGTGAGCTCGTAAAAATTTCTTAGATTTCACAGAGTTGTCAAAAAATAAAACGTCAAATTAAGAATAAAATGTTTTAATATTTTATTAAAAAAAATCTCGTGCATAGATAAACGTTTTTTTTAAGTTTTTTTTTTTAATTTTATTGAAATTTTACAGAAATTCTTTATTTTATTTTATTTCTTAAATAAATTCCTTTTACAACTATATTATTACATTTAAAATAATGAAATAAAATAAAAAATAATGACTTAGAAAATAATTTGGATAAAAATTGACAATTTGTGCTCTGAGCGTTTCTTTTTGAGTTCAGATTGGTCAGAGTTCAGATAAAAGTTTGCTCTAAGCATTATTCGCGCTGAGCGCTCGACATCTGCTCTGAGCATTGATCTGATGAGAAAAAGAAAAACGCCCACAGAGGATGCAAAAAATGTTGTACCTAAAATAAGCGAAAGGGAGAGCATGTCATGAATACGATATAATATTTTCAGCCAATCAAATGTTTGCATTCGGATGCATGCATCCCATATGAACTTATCCTAAATGTAATATTTGAATTAGCACAGAGAAACCAAGCAAGACCAATGATTGTAAGCAAGAAGACATCAATAAGTCATAAACTGTTGAAATACAACGAAAAATTAAAAATCAATGTGGATATTAATCATAAAATCTTTAGTAGATCTTGCCCCACTTTTCAACATAAGTTAAGATCATAATAAAACAATTGAAATAGACCTGAAAAATACTTATACACGATGATACTAAATATGATACCAATAATGTTAATGGTAATATGAGTATAGATAGAATTAAAATTAATAGTACCAGTATTAATAATAACAATAATAATAATAATAAGGATAATAATATTAATAATGATAATAACATCAATAGTTAATGGTAATACAAATAATAATAATAACAATAATAAGAACGCAATAATAGATGATAAATAATAATGATAAAAATTGTGGTGATAAATATATAACGCAAAAACAGATAAAGAAGAAAAAAACCAAGAATTTACTTAAATATATTCCGAAGATATGGTCAAAAAAATAATAGTAACAACAAAAAATCGAAAATTATTAATAGCAAATCAAGAGTAATTAAAAGGAAACTTCACAACAACAAAAGGAAACAAAAACTATTAAAGAAAGAGATAAAAAAAAGATGACCATAGAAGCTAAAATGAATGATAATTGCATTCACACTTCTTTACAACCTAAACCGTTAAACTTCTCCATAAATAATAACAGTTTTATTGATCCAATGGTTCCACCAATCGTTAAAATGACTAAAAAGCGATTACAAATCGCGATATCATATATGTTCTTTCCCGACAAATAGATGATAGAATTTATAATTATATAAGATTATATCTTTCATATTTTCACGATAACAAGCATATCCGCTTTGAAGGAAATACAAAAAGAAATATTAAAGAACTAATCGATCAAGAAGGATTACCAACTGAATATGAAGAAAAAAGTAAAATATATATCACGAAAATTTATTCAATATATTGATAAACAAATCGAAAAACAATCAAACTGTATTTTTTTTGCTGACACAAATATCAATCTTTTTGATAAACCGAACGCATTGATTGCATATATGTTATCAACTGCAGGTTACGAATATCATATACATGTTATCAACTGCAGGTTACGAAATTCAACAAGATTCACAGGGCAAGAGGTACCGTTAATTCAAGGACCCTAATAGATCATATTTTGACAAACTTAAATAACAAATATAAAATATATTATAAAATTAATGAAATCAGTATTTCTGATCATAAATCATGCATAACTAAAATAAAACTAATGAAATAAAAAAAAAGCAATGAAAAAACTAAAGCAAAACATTTTTAAACATCTATAAATGTTTATTTTATAAAATGATATTAAATTTTATTTTATAAAATGCTATATTTTATTTTATAAAATGATATTCATTTAAAGAATGAATTATTATTATTATTTATTTTTTTTAGTTGAATGTCTGATGTATTATAATGTATATGAATTTCGTTTTTGTAAAAATACTTTGTACCTTTTGTAATAAATGTTGTTAATTTAATTTAATTATGTAACTTTAAGAAACAAATTATAAAACTGTTTAAAAAAATTACAAAACTGTTTAAAAAAAAATTGTAAATTGTTTGAACTAAACAAATAAATAAATAAATAAATAAAAACAAATTATAAATAAAACAGATTATCAAAAATTTTATAACATAGTGAAAATTCAGGAGGAAAATTATAACTTAACAGATATTGTTACATCGATTAAAATACTCCAAGATGCGGAAGATGCAAGCACGAAGAAAATTTCTATAAGATCTAGAAACAATAATTGGATAACGTCTACTATACTCCAAAAGATGAAAACTAGGCGCTCTTTATATAATGCTCATGAAAATGACCCATATAATAAAGTGAAAAAAAACAGATACATAAATTGTAAAAAGAAAGCGGCCAAAATAATAAAAGAAGCCAAGAAGGATCACATTAGTAAAAGTATGGAAAAAGCCGGAAACGATTCGAGAAAATTATGGAAAATCATCAGCAATACAATTAGGAACACTGAAGATACTAAAACTGAAAATATTAGTCACATAATACAGGACAATGGGAAAATTACACAAAATGATAGTGAAATTGCAAATTCTATGAATAAATATTTTGGCGAAATAGGCACACATAATAGCGAATAGAATTTTAAGTCAAATATTGAATAATAATTGTATAAGCATTATCAACCCAAAAAAGATTTATTTAAACCCTTTGGATGAAAATGAAGTTTTCAGTATTATCAAGAGCTTAAACTGTAATGCAGCTGCGAGTTTAGATAACATAACAATTAAAGGTATTCAGATACTAGCGGAAGTTCTAAAAAAAGCCATTACATGTTTGACAAACAAATCATTCGAAAAAATAACATTTCCTACATGCCTTTAATTAAAAAAGGCCTTTATAATTCCAATCCATAAAAACGGTTCAAAATTTTTGTGTGACAATTATAGACCAATCCCTATTTTAAATTCAATTTCAAAAATTTATGAAAAAGCTATTACTAAAAGAATCAGAGAGTTCATAAAAGATACGATTGGATTTGATCTGAATCAATATGGTTTTTTTAGAAAAAAATGGTACGGAAGCAGCAATTTCGGCAACATTAGAACAAATATACGATGCAATAGATGAAGGCATGTATGTAGGTGCAATATCGGTAAATTTGACTAAAGCATTTGATGTTGTAAGTTACACAAAACTCCTTGCTATTCTCAATAAGCTAGGAGGTAGAGGTTTGTTTAACTCTTTCATCAAACATTACTTATCAGATAGAACACACAGCGTTAAAATTAACGTTATGGTTAGTAAAGAAAGAATTTTACAACGGGGGTTCCGCAAAGACCACTACTTAGGTCTTTATATCTTTTATATATAATTGATTTTCCTAAAAGTAAACCTCAAGGTACAGCATTTATGCGGACGACACAAACATAATAGCTAAAGCAAAAACTTTATAAGAATTAGAAAGCGTATTAAATTATGATATAAGAATATTTTCTAACTGGTTGGATTATAAAGAATTATGTCTAAATGTTAGAAAAACGAATTATGTAGTATTTAAAACACCAAAAAAATGATATGCTGAAATTGATATCAAAGTAAAAACAACATAGCACAAAGAGTTAAAAACATAAAATATCTGCGAATCACTTTCGATGAAAAACTTAAGTAAAACGATCGTATAAACAACATAAAAAAAGGGTTGTTCCAATATCTATAGCAATAAATACCGGCTGTTCTATTCCGGAAAAAGCGGAAAAACTTGTTTACAATGGTCATATATTATCCAAAATTATGTAAAATATTTGTAGGTAATAAATTGGAATTGTGATCAACAAAACACTTAAATGGTTATTCAATTATTTTAAAGAATTTCACTAGGGCAACACCTTTCAAAAATGCCTTAGTATAGAAAAAGCATGCGGCCATTTAAATAAATATTATTTTGATATTCGATTGTTTATATTAAAAATTAGAAAAACGTAAAATGAAAAATAAATAAAAAATAAGCTTTCAAATAAACAGCACTATTATTTTTTTTTTCATTTTTATTTATTTAATATAAACTTAATTCAATTAACAAGAACAAAGATTATATAAAGTCATCGACCTAAGCGCTAAACGCTGTTTGGTATTATAATTTTAAAGAAAAATATAGTACATAAAGTGCAAACAAACATTGGATTAATATTAATATTTAAAAAGTTAAAAATTAAATATGTATGTAGAATTAATTAAAATAACAAAAATTTAAATTATGTGTATAATATATAAATTTTAGATTTTTAAAGTTTTTTATTTTTCTTTCTCTAGCTTAGTACTACTTCTAAATAACAAATTTAGTATGTTAGTGTAAATTATATTAGTAAAATTAAATCTAGCTTAGTACTACTTCTAAATAACAAATTAGTTATTATTTTATGATAAAAACCTTATCAAGAACTGATTAGTAGTTCTTTCACTTTACTTTTAAAAATTACTATGTTATTAATTTCTTTTATCGAGGGTGGTAGCTCATTGTAAAGCTTTAAGCAATTATATAAGCAACTGTTTTTTTGTTTATCTGTTTTGAAAAGTGATAAATATAAGTTTATTAAGGATTTATTCCTTGTGTTATAAGTGTGTATGTTTATATTTCTATTTAGACTAAAGTTGTGCTTGATTAAGTTATTAATAATTTCGAAAGCAATTATGTAGAGTTCCTTTTTTCCAATGTTTACTAGACTGAGATATCTATCACTATAGAGTAAATCAGAAGGATGCGTTGTAGGAAGTTTATTTATTAATTTAATGGCCTTTTTGTTAAGTATATCTAGGTATATAGCAGGCGATCTATTCCAGATATGATTTACGTAGACTAAGTTTGAAACAATAAACGAGGAATAAATACAGAATAGAGATTTCTTATTTACATACTTTCTCAACCTCTTTAAAATAAACACTTAGGGAGATATTTTTTTTGAAATGTATTCTGTATGATCACGCCATTTGAGTTTGCTATCTATAACAAGCTCCAGATAGTTAAAAGATTTAACAATTTCAATTCGTTGGTTGTTAAAAAAATTTCACTGTTACTAAAAGTTTTATTTTCAAAGAACATAATTTTGGATTTGCTTGCGTTAAGAAGTAGACGATGTTTAAGCCACACGTTAACAACTCCTAGATCGTAGACTATTGCATTTCTTATCTCTGCTTCACTGTCGCATGTATATTTTATTACAGAATCATCCGCGTACAGTTGAACTATTCCTTTAAGATTTAATTACGCCATATCGTTTACATATATTTTAAATAAGCCTGGCCCTAAAATAGATCCCTGAGGAACCCCTTTACTAATTTCTTTTTTACTACTTAAAAATGTTTCAATACGCACCATTTGAATACGATCAACTAAGTAAGACTTAAAATAGGTCAATTACTGATAATTTAATTTTAACAGAAATAATTTATATAGTAGAATATCATGATCGACACAATGGAATGCTTTTTTGAAGTCTAGAAAGACAGAAGCCGTGTACTTCTTTTCATTCATACTTTTAGTGATAAATTCATTTAACTCAATACAAGCAGCTGTAGTATTTGAGTTTTATTCAAACCCAAATTAAGACTCAGAAAGGACTCCATTCGCAATAAGAAAATGTGTTAATCGAATTTTAATTATATTTTCAAAATTTTTTGAAAGAGTAATTAAAACAGAAATATGGCCGATAATTATTTGGATCAATTAGCTGCCATTTTTATAAATCGGTGTGACTCTAGCCAATTTTAACAAATTTAACAAATTGAGATATTGGTACAAGACTACCCGAAAATTTGGATACTATTTTAGCTGATATACAATCATGTCCATTGGCCGCGGAAGGATTTAAAGATTTTATTATACTCATTACTTCCTCATTGTTTGTAAGACTCAGTTCAAAATGCGATCTTATATTATGAGTAAATGAGTTAAGATATGATCTATCAATCCGATCGAGAGGAATATTCAGTTGGCTTACAATTTTAGTGAAAGTTTATTTTATAAAGTTATTTAGTTTATAAAGTTTATAAAGTTATTTAGTGAAAAAACTGGCTTACAGATTTATTGTTTCAAAGTTTACAGTATCTCTATTCAACATAACCTGTTTGTATACATCCCAGGATTTCTATCTATTAAATCTGAATAAAATTTTTTCCTTATCAATTTCGCTCCTAACTTTTTTTTAATACTCTTTGAATAAATTTTGCACGCTGCTATCATTTGCGTATTTTTTCGAATACTTAAAAAATGAGTCCCGAATTTTTATAAGTTTTCAAATATCCTTCGTTATCCATTCGTATTTTTTCTTTACCCTAAATGAAATAGTTTTTGTATACTTTGTTATCAATAAGTTTAAATTTAATACCAAATCATCTAAATTTACGACATCTTCCAGGCTATCCCAGAGGGGATCATTTCCTAACACATCGTAATCAAGAATGGTTTTCGTAGTTTTGGCCGATCGTTCTAAAGTAGGAATATGATTAAAATTTAAAAGCAACATTCTATGATCTGACAGTGCTACATCTGATACATTTAAGTTGTAGGTAAAATTAACCATATCTGTAATACAATGATCTATGATAGTTTTTGAAGTATTGCCTATTCTTGTGGCACAATTTAATTATATTTTATTACATATTATTAACCCGTGCGATGAGAGCATTTCGGTATAATATTTTACTTCACTGTGGCAGTCATTTAAGATATTTATGTTGAAGTCCCCCAAAATTACAAAATTTTTAAACTGTAATATTGTCAATTTTTTCTATAAAATTATTAAATACAACTTGCTTTGATTTATATACCGCTACGATATGCATATTTAACTTTGGCAGTTTTACAACTAGTATTACAAAAAACTAGTATTATGAAATTCTTCCTGAAAAATTAAAGAGCTGATAATTTCATTTATTACATAGATGGCAGCTCCTCCATAAGCATTATCCCTATTAGAAAAGAAGCCCATATAGCCCGTCATATTATAAAATTTATTTTCCGGCTGTGTTAACCAGATCTCAGTTAATACTACAATATGTATTTTATATTGAAATGAGTTTATTAAGCATTCTAAATTATTTAATTTCCCACGTAAACTTTGAATGTTTAAGTATAAGATATTTGTATTACTTTTACATTTTTGCAATACATTATGACTCAAACTACTGGATGATCTATTTTTAATAAATCTTTAAATTTTACAAAATTGCTATCCATTATCAACGTTAATTAATATATTATTTAAAAGATAACTATAATAACGAAGAAACACAATTAATCGAAAAAACAAAAAAATAATTAGCATATAGAAGAAAAAAACAGTTGAAATAACATATAGTATTTTAATATTATATAATAAAAGTTGAATATCGTAAATAAAATTAGTTAACACATAAATCATTGATTTTTTTGACCAATTAATAATGTGCTGAAGTTGAAATGAATACGAAATAATTGGGACATGTGGTCCTAAATAAATAACATATGTGAAAAATAATAAAATATAAAAATAATAAACAACTAATGAAAGTGTAGTGACTTTGTAAATATAAATAAATAGTAATTTTTTAAACTTTTTACCTAAAGGAAACAGTTTAATTTTAAAATTAATTTATATGCTGAAAATAATAAAAGTTCAGTGTTTTTATGTGAAAGTTTAAAATCAAAAATTAAATTAGGGTTAGTAAATAACTAGTGTTAACATGTGCTAATAAATAATTTAATGCAGCGTTAAATAAGCTAGTACATAGTATTAATAAAAAAAAATAATGATTGAAAAATTTGATATATTCTTATATGTTGCTTTATATAATATGGTAATGCTATTCTTGTAGAAGTTAGAATAATATTTTAATAAAAATATTTTAATTGCGATAAAATTAGCAGATATTATTATGAATAGATTAGTATAAATAATATGTAGATTTAAAAATATGTGAATTGATTTAAATAAATAATTAAATGATGTTATCAATGAGTTAGTACTTCGCAATAATAATGAAATAAAAATCAGAAAATTTACTACTAAGATGAAATGAATTAAAATATATGGTAAGTAAAAATATAAATATTTATTGTTAATAATACTTACATATAAGTTAGTACATGCTAATGAATATATTAAAGTTAGTATACAAGTGGCAAATAATATGATTAGATATGTATAAATAATACTTAAAAAATTTATAATATGTTATTAACTAGAGAACTTATTTGTAATAAAAGAAATATCATTTTGATTTTCAATTTTGTAGACCTTAGTGTTGTCCGCCTTCCTGACATATTATGTTGTCTTTAATCCACAGGTATTTGGAATGATGTGATCTCTTAATTTGTCGTGCATGGTAGTGAAGACTCGACTGATACTGCGTAAGATAATGTCGAAAAAAAACTTCTCGATTTTCAACACAATCTAATCCGAGTTCTATGGTAAAAATTCGTTCACAATTTTTTTTTTTCAGCATCAAGCCCTTTTTTATACATTCTGTTTTTAATTTCATCAGGTAAATTGATTGATTGTCGCCATTCCTATTTTCCTCATTTTTATTTTTCTTTTTACCTTTTAGTTCAGAGATACTAACGATGTTACTGTTTGGAATATCGATCTTCAATTTCTTCCCAATTTTTTGTAATATTTCAGGTGGATTTACAAGGTTTGCCGGAAATCCGTAGATGATCATATTGCAATTATTTTCCTGTTGCTGCCTTTTGTCAATAATATCTTCTATTATATTAATTTTCTCTTCCATATTAATCACTTTGTTTTTCAGATGAGTGTTTTCAATAATAATCTGCCAATTTTTTTTTAAAAAGATCATCTATCTGTTCGCCTGTGAACGATATCAGCTGCTTCAAACAAATAGCTAGAGAATCTAGCTAAATCTACCAATTATTATTTTTGGTAAATTTTCTGCTGGGTCGACACAAAGATCTTCATCACCCGTGATGATAAGTGATTCATTAAGATGCTCTAGATTGTGGCTGCATTTCCATGACGTGAAACATGTTTCAACAGCTGCCACTACTTCCTCAGCAACCTTGGCACATCTCACGTGGAAAAATTGCTGACATATTCCACTGAATTGGATTGCTTTAATTATTAATCATATATTTTAGTTTTGCAGATCCCGCATTGTTTTGCCGAAAATGAAGCTGGCTGATTCTTATTTGTTGATGTAAAGTTGGTCACCTTAATTTTTAATTTAATTGAAATGTTTAATTTTTAATGTTAAGTTATTCTTGTATTAAGTAGCTACTACCATAAAGTAACTATATACATAGAATATTCACATGGAAGAAAAAAGTTAGACAGTTTTTTTAATTTCGTAAAATCAACTTGATCGTATTTTAGTTTTTCTACTAAATATCGGTGTTGCTAATTTAACTCTTATCTCTTTAGCTCTTTAACTCTTCAGCTATCTTATTCAATATCAAAAAATACTTTTAAGAAAGCTGCTATCTAGAAAGAATTACATATCTACCTATAGTCATAAAGGCTAGTTTTCATGAGAAATTTCATGGATATTATCGCAACTTTAGAAAGTGCACTACCAGTGGGAAAGAGGAAGAAAAAAAATTATATTATTAAAAAATATTACAGCAACACTTTGACAGTTAAAATTGTACAATTACCTAATTTATTAATGTTTATATTCATATTTAGTTAAATTTTTAAAATTTTTTATTTATAAAGTTGTTAAAAATAATATACATAGTTTATTAATAATATTTTTATACAGATAGGCGATAATATCATTTTAATATAGTTTCTCACTAAAATATAAAATTTGAACATTCGTTTATTTTTTTTGACACTTTTTGTAAGTATGTTTTAAAGTTTAATTTTTGCAGTTTATTTTTGCATTTTTGCAAGTTTTGTTGTAAGTTTAATTTTTGCTTACATATGTAATTCTTGGATATTTATGGATACTTTCTTGAATATTTTCAAATGTTTCATGGATATTTTTTTAGCTTAATCTCTTTCAAACACATATCATTTTTGTATGTTCTGCCTATGTTCTAACATTTTCGTGGATATATCAGTCTAATGAAAACCAGCCTTAATATATATATGTACATATGTAATTATACATTCAGTAAATTTGATCTTAACTTACTATACCTTTGTGGGTCCACAAAGCTTAATACGAATATTTTAGAAAATTTCAATATTCCATCCAAAAATATTTTGTAATTTTTAGAAAAAATATTCTTCTAAACAAAAAAGAAAAAAAATAGAAACAAATAGATCTCCGTTACAATTTGCATCACACTTGCAATATTATAATAAAATTTGGTTGGCCTTCCAATATTATCTATGGTTGTGTAGAGTTATTCTTTTAATTATAAGAACAGTTGTTTGTGATGCATAAATAAATATGTATGTGGGGTGGATATTTTTCCCCGATTACAAATAATAACAAATAAAAAAAAAAAAATAAACAACTCACCAGAAAGCGAAATTACATCCAACATTATTTTTACATCACAGCACCTAAAAAAGAAATTGTTTAATATAACATAATATATTTTAAAAAAAAGGGGATACTTATCTTTAATTTCCTTATCTCTAATAGCTCAGAGATATCCAGTCTTCTTTCTTCTTAATAATTCTAATTAGAATTAGAATTATTGTTTTAATAATTTTTGTAAACATGTTGTTTACAAAAATATTAAAATACTTGTTATTTGACAGTTGTCATCGTAACAAATTAATTAACATATGATGAAGTTAGCCGCTAGTGGAGCTAGCTATCGATAGTCGAAATCACATAAATAATAAATCAATCAATTAGTGGAGATTGATTAATTTAAAATTTCAAGTTCAAAGAGTCATTAACCTTTTGGTTTTTTTTTTAGAATAGCAGTTATGCCCAAAGGTATAAAATAGGAAGAAAAAAGGATAATCAGGACAGATATACGTGGACGTGGAAGAGTAATATTAGTTTCTTAAATTTTTTTTAATTCAAAGAAATAATACTTTTGAAATGTAATTTGAATCAGAAATAATTTTTATTCAGTATAATAATTTTTATTTTTATTGAAAGTAAAACAATTAAAATATCAAATATAATTTGTAATAGTGAAGTGTAATTCTTTCTTGAAATAGTTGAAATTGAACTTAATCTTAACTTATAATAATAAATTTTTTAAAAAGCAAAAATAATAATAAGAACAATAAATGAATTTAAATTATATGAAATACAATTTGACTTTTTTTATTTATATTTAAAATTTAAATTAATCCAATCCTACATTTGGGGGCTCAACCGGGATAATCCAAAACATTGAACCAGGATTGGTTTCATATATTGAAGAGTGTTGGAGGAAGTCATCTAAAAAAAAAAAAAAACAGTTTAATTTAGAAAATAAGAATTTTAATTAATAAAAAAAAAAAAAGTTTAAAAAAAAAAAAAATATTGAATTTAGAATAAGAATTTAAAAAAAAAAAAACAGTTTAATTTAGAAAATAAGAATTTAATTAAAAAAAAAAAAAAAGTTTATAAAAATAATGTTGAAGTTAGAATAAGAATTTAAAAAAAAAACAGTTTTTATCGTGGAACTAGTAGAACTATAAACACGCGTGTTATTATTTTAAGGAAAAAACTAAAGTAAAAATAAAAATTTTTAAAAAATATATAATTAACCGTAGAATATATAAAAAAAAAAAAAAAATATTTTCTATATAAAAAAGAAAAAATAAATTTATTTTTTGTTTTTTATTTTTTTATATAAACTTTTAAAATGAGTTCCAGGCGAAGATTTAGCCGGCAAAACAGCGATTTACCTGTAGTGAACGAGCACTTGCACGGAAATTACAGTATAGAAAATGAGTCATCAATAAAATTTAACTTCAACGACTTTGAATCGGTAATCAGAAAATATTCCGGGAATGAAACAATGAGTGTCGAAAAATGGTTCAACGAATTTGAACAATACGCTAATACGTTCGGTTTTTCGGAGTTACAAAAATACATATTTTGTCAACGTTCATTGATAGGTGATGCAAAGCTTTTTGTTGAATGTGAAGCAAAACCGCTCACTTATGGAGAATTAAAACAATCGCTAATCCGTGAATTCGCGCCGAAAATAAATAGTGCCGAGGTACATAAATTATTACAAACACGTAAAAAGACAGCGAACGAATCGTATGGGGAATATTTATATAAAATGATCGATATTGCCTCACAAACTGAAGTAGACGAAATTTCGGTTATTTCATATGTTATAAACGGAATAAATGATACGCCCGGAAATAAAGCAATGCTTTACGGTTCAAAAAATTATAGTGATTTAAAAGAAAAATTAAGCATTTATGAAAAAATTAAAACCGATACAAATCGTATTAACGTGAAAAGTGTCGACGTGAGAAATATGGACATACCTAAAAAATATAACGAAATAAAACGAATAAATAATAATAATAATATGTCGCGGCCAAATAAATATTGTTTTAATTGCGGTTCGTCATCTCACGAGTTTCATCAATGTCCGGAAAAGGAACGAGGACCAAAATGTTTCGAATGTAACTAGTTTGGACATAAAAGGCCTAATTGTCCAAACAAAAAGCCAGTAACGATGAGAGCACATCCGGTAAATACAAACAACAATTGCGTTTTGGTAAAAATAAATAACACGATAATGGAAGGTTTGGTTGATACGGGCAGCGATATATGTTTAATAAAAGAATCATATTTAAAATGTATTAATCCTTTATCTATCTTTAGGAACAATACAATAGTGATATCAGGCGTAGGTGCTAGTGTGTTCAGCAAAGGTTGCTGTAATGTTTAAATGGAAATTAATGGAGATTCTTACCAAAATGTTGAGGTTCACATTGTTGAAAACAACTTCATGAAGTTCCCTCTAATTATAGGAATGAGTTTACTAAGACACTCGGTGGTCAGCATAAATGGTGGTATAATTTCCGTGAAGAAAGGTAGTTGTTCAACCGTAAACACTAAAAGAGAAGAAAATGATTGTTTTTTGGCTGAAATAAAACTGGATAAGGAATCTACTTACGCTGATCTGCCAGGATTAAGTAACCTAAAAGAAGAAAATGTTAGTAAGCTTGTCAACATGATGGAGAATTACTCACCGGTAATGATGAAAACGTCACCCATCCAAATGAAGATTCTTCCGTTAGATGATAAACCGGTATTCCAAAGTCCAAGAAGGTTTCCTCCTGTGGAGCAGAAAATAATTAACGATCAAGTAGAAGAATGGCTAAAAGATGGTGTTGTTATTGAAAGTTCGTCAGATTATGCTAGTCCAGTGGTATTGGTAAAAAAGAAAGATGGTTCAAATAGACTTTGTATAGATTTCAGGGCTGTTAACAAGAAAATTCATAGGGACCATATCCCATTGCCAGTAATAGAGGATCAAATTGATAAGTTACAAGGAGCAACGATTTTCACCACACTTGATTTGGAAAATGGTTTTTTTCACGTGACCATAGAGGAGAATAGTCGAAAGTATACAGCCTTTGTCACCCAGAGAGGACAATATGAATTTTTACGGGTTCCGTTTGGGTTGTGTAACTCACCCAGCGTATTTCAAAGATTTGTGAATTTTACATTTAGAAATTTAATAAAGAAAGAATTTGTAATAACTTATATTGACGATTTAATTATTCCAGCAAAATCCGAAGATGAAGCATTAACAAAATTGCAAGAGGTATTATATGTTGCTGCTCAGAATGGACTAAAAATCAAATGCAAAAATGTCAATTTTTACAACGGGAAGTTGAGTATTTGGGCTACATAATAAAGAATGGTACAGTTTCACCTTCTGAGGCTAAAACCAAAGCAGTAAAAAATTTTCCAGAACCCAAAACGGTGAAACAATTACATAGCTTTTTAGGTTTAACGAGTTATTTTAGAAAGTTTATTCCGCAATATTCTATAATCGCAAAACCATTAAGTGATTTGATGAAGAAGGATGCCAAGTTTAAGTTCGAAACAAAAGAAAGAAACTCCTTTGAAGCATTAAAAATAATGCTAACTACATCACCACTTTTAAAAATTTTCAGCTATGAGGACTATACGGAATTACATACAGATGCCTGTAAATTTGGAATAGCAGCTGTCTTACTGCAACGAAATCCAGAAGATGGAGCATTACATCCTGTTCATTACGCAAGCAAGAAGACAACCGATGCACAACAAAAGTGGAGCAGCTACGAGCTGGAAGTCTTGGCCGTTGTGGAGGCTATTAAGAAATTTAGGACTTATTTATTAGGAAAGCATTTTAAATTAATAACCGATTGTAAAGCATTCACCATGACGTTAAACAAAAAGGATCTGGTAACCAGAGTGGCACGTTGGTCGTTATTACTAGAAGAGTTCAGCTACGAGGTCGAACACAGAGAAGGCACGAGCATCCGCCATGTGGATGCTTTGAGTAGAAATCCGGTAACGTATTGCATACAAATAAAAAACGATTTTATAAGTCAATTACAGGAACTACAAGCGAAAGACGAAAAATTAACTGCCATAATGGAAATATTGAAACAGGGCCAGTACAAAGACTTTGTCATCCGCCATAACATTTTATGCAAGGAGATTAATGGAAAAATTTTATATGTTGTCCCCGAAGGGATGAAAAATTCATTGGTAAGATCAATACATGAAAATGGTCATTTCCATTTTACCAAGATGAAAAAGAAAATTGAAGAAGAATTCTATATGCCGGATATGAAGAAAATTATAGTTTCTTGCATCGGAAATTGTATTAAATGTATTTTGGCAGAAAGAAAAAGTGGAAAACAAGAATGCCTTTTAAATCCGATACCAAAAGGAGAGAAACCATTAGACACTTTCCATATAGATCATCTAGGGCCACTAAGTACCACAAAAAAGGGTTATCGATATATCCTAGCGATTATAGACGGATTCACTAAATTCTGCTGGTTGTTTCCTACCAAGACAGTAAATGCCGAAGAAGTCGTTCAAAAATGCGAGATCATATCAAACACTTTTTTCGTGAGTATTGCAAAACACATGATGTTAAGCTTTATTTTATTTCGACAGGGTTACCAAGAGGCAATGGTCAAGTGGAGCGGTTACACACAACCACCATCGCAGTACTCACGAAAATGTCATTGAACAAGCCTGATAAATGGTACACACACGTCGCAGATTTACAAAGAATTTTTAATTCTACATTTCATCGTGCCATCCAGATGACTCCCTTCGAAGTAATGTTCGGAATAAAAATGAAAGCGAAAGGTGATATCAACATAATCAAAACTATTGAAGAAGAATGGATGCAACAATTTCAAGATGATCGAAACGAATTAAGAGAACAAGCAAAAAGAGACATTGCTAGAATGCAGGCGGAAAATAAAAAAACATACAATAGAAAGCGAAAAGCAGCTACCAAATACAAAATTGGAGAGTTAGTGGCAATCGAAAGAACACAATTTGGGGTAGGTTTAAAAATAAAACCAAAATTTTTAGGACCATATCGAATCGTAGCAAGTAAGGGATTTGATAGGTACACAGTACAAAAAGAAGGGGAACACGAAGATCCAATAAACACCGAATGTAGTGCTGACAAAATGAAATTATGGATGCATTATGAAAGTGATAGTGATCTGGATCAATCCGAGACGGATTGAAATGCAGGACGGCCGAATGTGGGGTGGATATTTTTCCCCGATTACAAATAATAACAAATAAAAAAAAAAAAATAAACAACTCACCAGAAAGCGAAATTACATCCAACATTATTTTTACATCACAGCACCTAAAAAAGAAATTGTTTAATATAACATAATATATTTTAAAAAAAAGGGGATACTTATCTTTAATTTCCTTATCTCTAATAGCTCAGAGATATCCAGTCGTCTTTCTTCTTAATAATTCTAATTAGAATTAGAATTATTGTTTTAATAATTTTTGTAAACATGTTGTTTACAAAAATATTAAAATACTTGTTATTTGACAGTTGTCATCGTAACAAATTAATTAAGATATGATGAAGTTAGCCGCTAGTGGAGCTAGCTATCGATAGTCGAAATCACATAAATAATAAATCAATCAATTAGTGGAGATTGATTAATTTAAAATTTCAAGTTCAAAGAGTCATTAACCTTTTGGTTTTTTTTTTAGAATAGCAGTTATGCCCAAAGGTATAAAATAGGAAGAAAAAAGGATAATCAGGACAGATATACGTGGACGTGGAAGAGTAATATTAGTTTCTTAAATTTTTTTTAATTCAAAGAAATAATACTTTTGAAATGTAATTTGAATCAGAAATAATTTTTATTCAGTATAATAATTTTTATTTTTATTGAAAGTAAAACAATTAAAATATCAAATATAATTTGTAATAGTGAAGTGTAATTCTTTCTTGAAATAGTTGAAATTGAACTTAATCTTAACTTATAATAATAAATTTTTTAAAAAGCAAAACTAATAATAAGAACAATAAATGAATTTAAATTATATGAAATACAATTTGACTTTTTTTATTTATATTTAAAATTTAAATTAATCCAATCCTACATGTATGCATATATCTATGTATGTTAACAATATAAAATCAATTTGTAGAGAAAAAAAAAATCAGTTCGAAGAAAATGAATTATGAACTGAATGAATGAAAAAATATTTTTTTGTTTTATTTTTCTTATGATCTTTGATGGTATATCAAAAATACGGTTATCTTTTTATGAAATAACATCAAATACGATCTTGGGGTGATTTCAAATCAATGAAATTGATTACGATTTTTTCTTCTACGTGAGTTCTCTATGTATATAGTTACTTTATGCTACTACTAAGTTTTTAGTTTTATTAATTATGTTGTATTTAGGTATAGTTTATGATTATTTTAATTTTGTATTACTTTTATTATGCGTATTATATCCGTATAATAAATATAGTGAAATTACGTTATATTTGCGTGAATTATTGATTAGTATTAGTTTGCAAGATTATAATTTAGTTAAGTATATTAAATATTTTGTTGTTTGGTATTTGAATATTTTATAAGAGTTAATACACGTAGTCTTATGGAAAAATTAAGTAGTGCTCCTAGAAATCTGGAAATAACACAAAAACTACAGATTTTTTTTCAATTTCGTCCTAAGTTCCATTTTGTTTACGTCTTTTAGTAAAAGGAAATTTTTAAAAATTGTAAATTTTCATTCATAAATATACATTTTAAAAAATGTCTTCCAATTACTTTTCAACAAAACAAAGCCTCTAAAAAACTTTTTAAAAAAACATTGATTTTGTACATTACTGAGCAAAAAAGATGTAAAATAATTTTTATGGCAATATCGATTTGGTTTAGTAAATAAGATAAATTTTTTTAATGAATGCATATAAAATTAAGTGCAAAAAATATATTATTTAATTATTTTTACAATAAGTTAATTTATGTTAATTTATATATAATTTTTATTAATATAATGAAATAAATTAATATTATAAGTTATTCCCCTTTTCGCACCACCTTTGAGGTAGGAAATATAGTGAATTTCTTTTAAAGTGGTATCGCCTGAACACTAGGCATTAAACTATAATAATAAAAAATATATATATTAATATATATATGTATACAAAATATATATTTCATTTCAATATAGTAATAAAATAAATAAATAATTTTTTAACAAAAAAAAATAATATAATTCATATTTAAACAACAATATTAAAAAAATTAAATAAAAATAAAATAATTAATTTACAACAAAACTTTTTTTTTATTGCTTGACCTTTGAAGTGACAACACTTCTAGTTTTTAAGTAAGAAAAAAAATAAAAATTAGTTTTTTTGTTAACTTTTTTCTTTTTAATTTTTTTTGTTTTTTTAAATATTAAATTGAACAAGTGCACATTATTTTCTTTTAATTGTTATTTTTTTGTGTTGTGATAAAATTAAATGTTGAATTTTTAATTTGTTCCTGTTTTATGCCTGCACTCCAATGGCGGCAAGATAAGTATTTTCTTTACTAATTACGTTTAATAAGCAACAAATAAATTTTTTTATACATATAAATTATTTTTCTTTTTCACTATTGCAATTTTCATTCTTTCGATTACCAAATTTATAGGATTTTTGATTTTTTTTCGGAATTGGTACATTTTTAAATTATAATTTTTAATGAAACGCGCTCGGTTGGTTTTGTTTACATTAATTTACGTTTATTTTTAGTTTTTTTACTTCTTCTCAATATTAACTTGTGGTAAACAAAACTATTATATATATATCCCTTCCACTCGTATGATGGATGCTGGTGTTCTTCTTTGACTCTCAATTCGCTCAAGTTTAAATACCACCATAGTTATTATCGTAATTTAATTTATTAATTTCTGGTGGTAAATTTGGCTTTTACTGAGTTTTTGGTTGTAGCTGCGTTCAATAAAGTCACTTAAAACTGTATGTTAAAAACTGTTGAACGTTGTTATAAATCTGTTGCTCGCTCGAAGCTAAGTATTATTATTATTATTAATATTGATATTAATAATCACTCATATTCTTGCTCGAAGCTAAATATTATTATTATTATTAATATTAATAATCACTCATATTCTTGAAGACTTATCATACGAAGAGTATCACTGACGCGATGATTTGTTATTCTGCAAGACTCTAAAGTGATGTTTTCAATTTGACACGATATTAAATGTCAAAAGTATCGTGTGTGGTGTTTCTGGAAGGCTTTTCCTACGAAGCGATAGCCATTTTCTATCACGGCAAAATTTTTGTACGATAAATATCACTTTTAAGTAATTCTTAGGAATTAAATCCCACTAGGATCCCGGATCGTGCTGATCAAGAAGGTCACCTCTTGGATCTGTTTCTCAGCACACATTCTGAAAAATATGTGGTTTCAGTTGGTTGCCCCCTGGGTTGTTTGGTTAACACAATTTTCCGGGTAAGCCCAATATCCAACCAGAGGTCCCCTCCCAAAAAATTAGTTTGGCAGTTTCCCAAAAAAGGAATCAAAAGCGATCCCATATTAATACAACAGCGAAAAATTTCACTATTAAATGAGCTAAATAATAATTTAGGAAAAATTCAAAACTGGGGTGGAGTCAACAGAGTTGATTTAAACACCAAAAAAACTCAATGCTGTCTGCTTAAATTACTGTCGATTATTACCCCTAAATACTTATATTGCTTAACCATTTCAAGGTTGCAATTATCATATGTTACCTTTATATTATTGGTTTCTTTATTTTTAAATAATATATATTTGGTTTTATTTGTATTGACAATTTGTTCATCCAGTATTTTATATTTATCATATTCTGATTAATGCTGGCTTGCACTTCGTCTAAGGTATCTTTTGCGAACACGATGGCCAGGTCATCGGCACATAAAAATTGTTTACCACGGCTTATTATTTCAGGAAAACTGCTGATATAACACGAAAAAAGTGTCGGCCTTAGGCAACTTCCCTGAACAACTCCATAGTTTATACTAGATGTTGTGCTTTTTATATTGTCACATTCTGCATATTGTGACCTACCCTTAAATTACTTTTGGAACCAGCTGAATTCATTACCTGTGAGACCATGTTCATGAACTATTCTTAGTAATATCCTTCTATTTATAGAACCAAAAAGCCTTTCTCAGATCAAAAAATATTACTATCATTTTTTTTTATTATCCAATCCGGACTGAATTTCAGAAATCAAATCGAAAAGGGCCGCCTGGGTATTTGATTTTCTTTTGATTGATTAAACCATATTGATTATTGCAATTTAAATTTGTATAATTTAAGTACCTTGTTAATTGATCATTTATAAATGTTTCTATTATTTTGCTGATGACTATTGATATTGAAATGGGCCTAAAGTTGTTAAGATCTGTTGTATCACCGCTGTTGTAGATTTGAATAATTTTGTTTATTTTTAAAATTCCACACATTTTTACTTGTGTTAAAGACGCATTAATGAGTTTAGTAATATTTTTAGCTAGTTCAAATTTAACAAAATTTAATCACTTTTGTGCAAATTTCATCAGCTCCAATAGAATTTGTATTCATAGTTTTGTATTCATCACTGAGTTCAAACTTGAATACTGCGTTAGTTCTTTTTCTTGGAATATAAATTGAGTTAAATTCTTTTGCCATATTTTCACCCACAGTACAGTAGTATTGATTGAATTGCTCAATTTTCTCAATTTTTTTTATTTCATTCAGTTCATCAGAAAAAAATTCATTATTTTTTTCATTAGATACATTTATTAATTGTTTTATATACTCTCAATTTTTTCTCAGATCTCCAGCAGCTTTTTGAAATTGTAAGTTGTCATATTCTTCTCTCTTTTTCCTTTTTAAGGTTGTTAATCTGTTTAGCCAATAGCAGTATTTAGTTTTGATGTACTCATTTTTATTATTTACATATTTCTTATACCAATACTTTTTTCTTTCATTCAATTTTTGACACTCACTATCTCTTCAAGGTGCCGCAAATTTTTTAATTTTCTTTTTCATTTCAGTAACACTGGTAGCTCTATTGATTGCACTTTTTATTTTAACTGTCAGTTCATTAGCTATTTCATCATAATCACCCATATTCTTGAAGACTTATCATGCGAAGAGTATCACTGACGCGATGATTTGTTATTCTGCAAGACTCTAAAGTGATGTTTTAAATTTGACACGATATTAAATGTCAAAAGTATCGTGTGTGGTGTTTCTGGAAGACTTTTTCTACGAAGCGAAAGTCATTTTCTTTCACTGCAAAATTCTTGTACGATAAATATGACTTTTAAGTAATTGTTAGGAATTAAGTATTTTTTTTTTTAGTTTTTAGTTAAGTTTAAGTTTAAATAAAAATATAAAAATGGATAAAGTGGAAAGGAAGTATGTATAATTAAAACTAAATTAGTATTTTAGTGAATATTGTTTTTGTTTATTATAATGATTTAAAAAAGATACTACTCATTTTTTTTTATTTCTATTACTGAATCGGGGACTAGGTTTTTTTTAATCACTTCGGTCCGACTTCTGGTTCGCAAGATACGACGACCTCTTGCAACTTATAAATATGTACTTTCATTTACTATTTAAAAATCAAACCTCTTTTTTAAATAATTTTAGCTGAACGTTTAAATATGGCAATATTTTCTTTTGACCGTAAATTACTATCAATATAACAAAAATGTTCATCATGATTCTTCGAGAATTACAAATTTCTATAGACGTGATGTGATACTATTTCCATCGCGTAAGTGATGAGTCTTCAAGAATATGGGTGATTATATACTTATAATAGATAGCCTACTTAAAAGCGCCGACATCGCTGGAAGTGCTCCTAGTTTCAATAAACTACTAAATCTAAAAGGCCAGTAGATGTCGCTAAACAGTTTCATTTTAAAATCACTAGATGTCGCCCATAATTCTATACATACCTATATTTCTTTCCTATTTATTTATTTATATTAATATTACAATACATAAATGTAATGCAATATTATTGAACCATCGGCTACTAAGGCCATTATAGGTTTTTATACTATTATTAAATTATATACTAATATTATTCATTTTGTTTATATTATATAATATATATTTACATTATATTTGGTCGTAAGGGCGGTATGTAAAGGAAAAAACACTTACGACCTGTGCAGGGATCGAACCCACACTCCTTCGGTTAATACGCCACACGCCTACCCACTAGGCTACCGAAGCCCCTTTCCTATTTTATTTTTCGAATTTATAAAAAAAAAAAAAGAAATTATATTGTAATAACAAATTTTATTTCAATCATAAAAATTAACAGACATGATTTTCACCTTCACAATATACTAAAGCACAAACAGCTCAGCTGATTTATTTTCGCAGGATTCGAGCATTTTGTACAGTCCTTGATGCTTGGGTTACATGTCGTATATATTGTACAAATTGTTTAAGTAATTTTTTTTTTTTTTAACTCCTATTGAGATCATAGGACTTGATTTTGACACCTCCTTCTCAAGCGATTTTGCGCTGATATTTTGATGTTAATCCAGGACATGATAAATTTAGCCAATTCTTGATGGTTTGTAAGCACAAATATATTTACTAACATTGAAATATTTATAAAATTTTTGTCACCTACATAAATATTCTATTTACTTGAATTTTAGTATGTTTCAATTTCAAATTGTTTTTTTTTTAGTTTTTGTCTTTTTTCTACATGCAAAAATTCTTATTACTATCCACTTTTACAATGTTTCAATGTTTTTTACAATACAGTAAACCATTCAGACATATGTATATCTGGGCTAGCAAAAAAATTAAATTAAAATAGGTAAGCCATTTAAACCTATTTATTTCAGTTTAAACTTCATCGCGTAGCACGCGGCTAGTAATAGCGACGCGCCATTATATTTTGGCATTACTGCCTGTCTGCTGATATTTAATAGTTTGTCGAGTGGAAGAGAACCCGCAATAACTGTTTCTTATTGTGGGGAACACATGCGCAATAATAAATATGTACATTCATTAAAAACAATTTATTAAGAGAGTACTGAGAGAGAACTGTAGTGACTAGAACCTTTCATAGATTATTCTGTATACGCATATAAAAATTAGTGAAGTATTATCAATTACCTTTAATTGACATTTTGTGCCTGTTTTGTCAAAAAAAATTTAAATTTCCATGGCAATAATTATTTTGTTTGTTTTGTTTAGAAGTTTACAATCTAAATGCTAGAAAATATCGAAAAATAGGATTATTGTTTCACAGGTAAGCGTAAATCATAATAAAATTAAAAAAATAATAATACAATGTTTAAAACCTAAATAATTTACAAATCATGCTATTTTATATGCAAAAAAATTGCAATTTTGACAAAAGCCATGATGAAAAAATGTTTGTACCAGTGACTTGTGCTATTATTATAAAAATGTAGAGTTTGTTCATATTTTGATTTTTTAAATATTTAATTAAAATTTTTTATCTAAATATATAAATTTATAATTCCCAACAAAAATTTAAAAGTTTATTCTTTTGATTTAAAGATTTTCCAAGAATGAAGGGCTTAAATCAAAGTGGATGTTAGCAATATGCAATAAGTTTTGAAGGGACTAGAACCAGTTACAATTGGCTATCAATGACTCACGTGATAAACGTATAGCTGCAGTCAAGTGTTTTGCGGTTAACTGCTCGTTCAAGTGACCAACTTGCATTTGATAAAATTGGCGTGTTGTTTTCCATTTTGCTTTTCATAAAATTGCTTTTAATTAAATCGGATAACATTTATTTTTATATTATAAAAATTATAAAATAAATAAATATTAAAATAAAATTGTTTGTACATTATATTGTATTAAATTAGCTTTTCTAGGTAGAGTTTCCGATTCCTTTAACTGTTAAGTTCATAATAATCATGAAATATTTCTCTCTCTAATCATGAAGCATTTTTGCTATGTTAGAAGAAATTTCAGGACCCAATAAATTAATTTAGATCGTCAAATATTAACAAATAATAAATTACTGTCCAAAAACTATTCTTTTGAACTAAAAAAATTTGCTTTGAATTTGAAATTTTTATCTCAGTAATTGGTAACCAGTCCATAAAAAAAAATGGTTATAAACTTTTTTTAAACGTAGTATTTGATGAAATCTATTTACGGCAAGATATTAATTGATTTGGGAATGATTGTTACGGTTTTGTTGATTTTTGGAGTGGAATTAAATCTAACATAAAGGCTACACAAATACTAGTTTTTATTGCAGTTTGTATGAATCTTAGGAAGATTCTTTTGAGAATAAGTTGTCATTATTAGTTTAATAATTATATCCCAATTAAGTTATCTAGAATTGTTTTAATTTAACATATAATTTAACATAAATAATATAACATTATTTTTATATTTCAGTTCGAATTATGTTTTTAAAATATTAAAAGTGCTGCTCCTCAAACTTACAAAATACATTCAGTGAGCAATGCTCTTTTGAAGAATTCGTAGCAACGACACTCAATATTTTCGATGGAGTAGTATTTTGTCATTGTACGAGAATTTGCCTCACTTTTTTTTGGATTTACTTTTGCTTGCACTCCATGTTCTAAGACTAGAACTTATTACTGAGCAGTGCTGCCATAATTTTGAAATCGAATAATGGTTATTATTTTAATCCTAAAATCATGGTAACAACTATCAAATCTAAAAAAAAAGGTAAAATTACTAATTCGTAATATATAAAATAAAAATTAGAAAAATCATACAGGAAATTATCATTATGTTTTAAAATTAACAGTTTGCTCCAAAGTTTATCAACTTCTTTCTCTTCTAAAATATTTTCTATGAAGAGTTCTACATTCGCCATCTAGTGTTTTGCAAAGAAAGATTTAGGAAATCGTGGAAGTAAAATTTCTTCCACGACTAACTAAATAGTTAGTTCATTTCATATAATGATGATACTTTCATACGTGTTTCTGAATCTAATGCTATGTTTGTATTAAAGCTATAAATTTTTTGTAGTATCGCATCATCGAAATTGAATCTTTTTTTGATTTCAATGCATGCTGTTTGAAGAAATTTTTGCAGTTACTTTTAAATTGTTTTATCATTATGGCAATTTAAATGCTAGTTAATTTGCTTGCACCAGGCACTTCATTTTTAATATGGTCCATTTCGATAAGAATTTCGAAAAATTTTTATAGAACAATATGTGTATTGCTAAATAATGAAATACATGGAATTCTGCAATGTATGCAATTTTTTGAAGTTTAGTGTACAAACATAAAAAGAATGTAAATTTTAGGAAACATAAAAAAAGGTACTATGTAAAGGTAAAGTAAAAGGGATTGCTTTTGGCAGCAATTTGAAATTGTAAACAAAGAGAAATTGTTTTTATTAAAATCGGTTTAAACGGCAAAAAATTTAACTTTAATATTAAACTTTTTAATAAGTTTAACTAAAAAAAAAACAATTTTATAGCAAAAAAATATTGAAAATTAATCGTCAAAATAATTTGTTTTGTTTTTGTTTATGTTTTTCCAATGCATCATGTATGCATCCTGATTCACAAACTTGATAGGTTGAAAATATATATCGTATTCACGACATCATGGTTCATTTTAGATGCAAAATTGTTTGCATCCTCTATACATAAATACAAGATCATAACCTACATTAATTTTTAAAATTAATGTAGGTTAGAAGTCAGTTATAGCTATCATGAAATGCTTCTGGATGCTTTTTGTTTTTTTATTATTTTGTTTAAGTTTAGTTTTAAAATGGAAATTTCAAAAAAAATAAAAAAAAAATTGTTTACTTTTTTATTCTTCTCAATTCAGTCAATGTCATTATTAAATAAAACAATCTTTTTTTATTCTTTATTAGTACCATTTTCTACCAATAATAATTAAATAAATTAAAATAATAAAACTTTATTTTGCAAACATCGAAATACCGCTAACAACAATTTAAATTTAAATTACATTTATTTTGCCTTCATTATTGTCATTTGCCATTTAACAGATAATTTAACTGACAGTTTTCTCCGATTGCTATAATCGCCTATACGTAAAAAAGTATAAGTTTTCAATGAAACGTTTTTTCCGGAAGCATTTCAATGATAGCTATAACTGGCGTCTTATGTACATGATGCAAATTTGTTTTAACGTCAAATCCATATATAAAATCAAACTTCAAAAATTTTGAAAATGGATATAATAAAAAGGAAACAAATTGCAATGGTTGCTTTTGGTTTGCAGTTAATATTAAATTTAAATATAAGTTACTAAATTATGTTTAGTTTAAATTAATTAAAATTTTTTCTTATATCAAATAACAAAGAAAAAACTCTGGTTTACCATTTTGTAAATAAAAATTTTTTTCATTAAATGTCAAAACAATATACACATATAGCCTAACTAAATGTCAAAACAAAATACACATATAGCTTAGCCTACTAGGTACTTTCAAATAAAGCTATCACAATAAAAATGTCGCCGTTTTGCATCTCGTGAACGAGTGGATGTATATTGGATGTAAAATATTAGTTAAAATGATCGGAGAGCACTCGAAATGTAACCGTAATAATTTTTGTACCTGGATGCATGCATCCCATGTGAAATTACCCTTAATTTTCAACTTTAATGTGAAAAGCGTGGAAAGCGTACATTGAGTTTTCACCTTTAGCGTACAATAACGAATCTTTATGGTACATTGTGTTTGTATAACATTCTAAAAAATTCTACATTTACCATCATATTGTATGACTGGCAGCAGTGACTGAGTACGTTAGACTTCAGAGTTTAGATTTCTTAAAAACAATTATCTACCAGAAAATCAAATGTCAGTATTGAGTCAAATGATCTTTGCCGGTTCATCATATAAATTTTATTCACGTAGTAATTTATTGGTTAAAAATTGGTTTTGGTTAACGTTAAACGTTCGAATTTTTTATTTAAACACATATAAAAACAAATTTTTGAAAATGAATCAGTATAGAATTACCGAAAAAGGAGCTCTAAAATCAACTGATTACAGCATTTACTTTAGTAAGTTATATTAATAAGTATATCAACTTCTTGTACTTGCATAATTATAATTATAAGTAGAAGCAATTTTATTATTTGGCAAATTAAAAATTTTGTTAAAATTAAATTTTGAAAATTTTTACCCAGTAGTATTAATACTATTTATAATTCATGTGTATATAAGCCAACATGATTCTAAAAAGCGAAATAAGTTGGTCATAAAAAAATGAAAAATCAATTTTATATTTCTATTAAATGAGAGATTTTATATTTTAGATTGGAAATGGATATAAGTATGTATCAAGTTTTTAAAGATAAATAAAACTCTTGAAAATTTGAGGCTTAAGATGAAAAAGCAAGGGTGTATGTATTACGCTTATTTTCCGCCATGAGTAAAAGTTATCACAAACATGGTTAATTTTGTATTCAATATTTTTTTTAGTCACGATAATTTTGAAAGACAAAAAGACTAATAGTTATAAAAAAGTCATAGTTTTCTAATAAAATAGAATAAACTTTAATTAAATTTCACCATTATGGTATTTTTGTTGTGGCTCGAATAATTCATTGAAAAGATACATAATAAGTATGTACATATTTACATACATATGTATGTAAAAAAACAAACATAACAAAGTAGAAGATAAGGTCTTGACTTCGATGAGTCAAAAATAGTGCTGAGTCTGAAACAGTGCTTTATTTCAAAATTAAAAGACGAAATATTTTTATACAAATATACAAAGCGCGGCTTTTTTGTATGGATAAAAAAGTGATGTGTATGTAAATATACCTAAAAGTGACAAAAATTTGTATATTTAAAATTGGTATCAACATTTAATTAAAATTCAATTTAAGCTGTGCAATATTAAAAGCCTTCTGCACTTTAATGAAACTGACAGTATATAGGTGGTCGGTACTGTATATTTAGTCAATAAGTTACATGCTTTATCCACAGCTGACAATAGTTTTCGGATCATGCATAGCCAACAATAATTAAAAGGTTTATACCACGACCTACAATTTATAGAAGGCCGGGGACATAGAAATACTAAAAATGTTTGCAAATTGTAAATGTGCTGTGAGAAAAAGCTTCGAAAAACGACATTTCAAAAAGATTTTTTTGTTTAAGAAAAATGCCCATTTAACAATTTTCTTTTCGAGTTTTCGATATGGAATATTCATCCGAACATGCCGAATTTAATATTAAAATAAAATTTGGAATTTTTTCTTTAACATCAAAGCTTTCAACTCGAAATTTTCAGTTTTTCCTAGCATTTTATATCGCCGCCATTTAATACTCAAAAAATAATGAGAGTAAACAATCAATGTTTGTTAGTAGCTTTATTTTTAGAATAATTTAGTTTAAATAACTTTTTTTTGTTGAAAGGTAGTTGGAAGACATTTTTTAAAGTGCATATTTATGAATGAAAATTTACAATTTCTTTTTACTAAAAGAACTAAAAAAGATGGAACTTTAATGCTCTCTTAGGCCAATTGAAAAAAATCTGTAATTTTTGTGTTATTTTCAGATTTTTAGGAGGAGTACTAAATTTTTATGGAAAAACGTTTTATGGAAAAAAATTTTTGTGGAATTTTTATGGAAAAACCTGTATTTTTAAAGACTACGTGTATTCAACTTCTGTAAAATGTGTAGTGTAAAATGTGTAAATGATTTTGGTGTAGTAGGTTGTGTAGGTTAATGTAGGTTAGGCGCCAGTTATAGCTAGCATTGAAATGTTTCCGGAAAATGTTTATTTTCAATTTTTTGCACCAAAGACATATAAAATTTTACAAAAGTGTTGATTTAATCATTAAATAATTTCTAAAGAATAAATTCTGCTACGAATTTTTAAATTTTAACTTAAATATTTGAAAAGAAAATCAATTTTATGATTTTCCTGATTGGTAATCATTTTCCTGAACATTTGATCAGTAATTTTGCTAATGAAACAAAATTGTTCCAATGACATATGTTTCATTTCTTCCCATTTCAGTTTTTCATTGAAAAAAATTCTGATGCAATTCTTGATATATTTCATTATGATTTAGTATTTTAATGAGTTTAGACTTAAATTTTGTTTTTATATTATTTTGTTTAAGTTGAGTTTTAAAATTATTTGTTTTAAAATGGAAATTTCAAAAAAAGTAAAAAAAAAAATTTTTACTTTTTTATTCTTCTCAATTCAGCAAATGTCATTATTAAATAAAACAATCTTTTTTTATTCTTTATTAGTACCATTTTCTACCAATAATAATTAAATAAATTAAAATAATAAAACTTTATTTTGCAAACATCGAAATAACGCTAACAACAATTTAAATTACATTTATTTTGCCTTCATTATTGTCATTTGCCATTTAACAGATAATTTAACTGACAGTTTTCTCCGATTGCTATAATCGCCTATACGTAAAAAAGTATAAGTTTTCAATGAAACGTTTTTTCCGGAAACATTTCAATGATAGCTATAACTGGCGTCTTATGTACATGATGCAAATTTGTTTTAACGTCAAATCCATATATAAAATCAAACTTCAAAAATTTTAAACGTTAAATATTTTGAAGGTGGATATAATAAAAAGGAAAAAAATTGCAATGGTTGCTTTTGGTTTGCACTTAATATTAAATTTAAATATAAGTTACTTATCGTTCCATAAGTCGGAAATTTAGTGAATACATTATTCATTGCAGACTTGACTGGACAACCCGGTACAAGACAACTTTTTTGATTATTTCTTTTTTGCATTCTAAATATTAGAAAAAATAATATAAAAGTTTCATAGTTTTTAAACATATAAAAATTTTGCAACTAAGGTAGCGATATAAATTTTTAGATTTGTATTTTATGAAAGATGACGACCGTAACTACATACATATATACATGCGTACATGTGGACATGTTTATAAAAAAAGAGATACCTTTGTATATAATGTATATGTATGTACATACATATGTACAAATGTTATTAATTTGATGGTGTTAAAATAATTTATTATACATACATACATACATGTTCATACATAATTTCTATGATTTTAAGTTGTAACGGGATATACATATGTATGTAGGTACTTATGTACATATTTTATTTGGATTTTTTTTTCTTTTGTTAAATACATAATTAATGTAAGAAACTTACCTTTTTGCCTTTATTATTCCTTTTGATATATTTCTATATTATTTTTATTTACTCAATAACTCAATGCTTTTAAATTAAGAAAAACAACAACAAAGTAACAATTAAAAACCAATATTTTGTTTTAACCTTTAAGTGCCTTAAGCTATTATTTGTTTTTACTTTCTTTGAGAGTTTTCGTAAATGTTACCACAATTTTCTGTGTAATTCTTGTGCCTTACATTTTAGAAAAATAAAAATATAAATTTGTTCATTAAACAAAAAAAGACTTATAATAAAATTAGGAAAACTTTAAATAAAAAAATTAAAGAAAATTAAGAAAAATAACTTTTTACATTCAATTTGACAACATAAATATGTACATATAACAAAATTCGAAATTTGTAATATTTAATCTTATTTTTTATTAGGAAAATTTTACACCACGTAGACCATAAAGTTTAAAAAACTAAAAAGCATATTAATTATTGAATGTGAATCGAGAAAAAAAGTGAATAAATTTTATACTCTTATGTACATATGTATGTATATATGAATGCAATGGTACTTTGATGTGATCATAAATAATATTATTTAGGTATATTAAAAAACTACAAAATAAATCATAAAATTCAAAAAGGTTTTTTGCCCTATAGTTTACTATAGTGAATATTCATATGTACTTACTTTATATATATGTATGTATGTAGTATGTACTTTTTTATGTATGAACCTTTAATACGAATGTACAGTTTGGTTTTGGGGATAGGGATGTGGGAAGGATAATTGGAGAAATTGGCATTGGGAAATCTGGATTATGAGGGATAGGTAGGAAAATTTGGAGGGGCATTTTGAAGAAAGATATTAATGTTCTTCTTAAACTTAAGTAAATCGTACACATATGAATTACCAACCTTAGGAAACACATGCGATGGTATATGGTTCCACAAACGGGACGTGCGCATGACAAACGAATTTCCATAGGCTGTATTTCGCCATCTTGATAACTCAACATGGTAGGGGTGAGCATCTGTTGCCCTCCTTGTTTCTCGTTGGAAAACTTTGAGTGGAGGCATTAATTGTTTAATTTCTTTGGAACAAGTGTTAATCCCTAAGAGATATCTATAAAACAAGGTCAGTGACCCAGCTGTGCGACGATGGCTAAGTGAAGTGAGCATAGAAGTTACACTGGGGTCGTTGATTAAACGAATAGCTCTGTTTTGCACATTATCTAAATAACCCAGTGCTGTTCGAGGCCCTGCAGCCCAATGTGTGCATTATACTCCATTTTTGACCTAATGTACGTTTTATAGATATTGAGAAGATCAGATGCGGAAAAGTAAGTTTTGGAGCGATACACCAAACCCAAACATTTAGCTGCATCCTTAGCTATACCAAAAATATGATTTGACCAAGTCAATTCTGGTTTAACCCGACGCCCAGCCTGTTTAAATCAGTTGAATGCTGCAAGACTTCTCCCTGAAATAGTAGGTTAGGAACGGTAGTGGCTATTTTCCGCGAGATCAGACAGCATTGTGTTTTTTTGGTGTTGGATTCAACTCTATTGACTTCACCCCATTTTTGAATTTTTGCTAAATCGTTATTTAGCTCACTAATAGTGAAATTTTTTGCTGTTGTATTAATCTGGTGATTAATGTTACAGCGGCTATTAAATTCATAGGAAGCTACAAGGGTGCTGTCATCTGCGAAACTATGGATCGGATTGGAGGTTAATGAGAGTAGGTCATTTATACATATTAAGAAGAGAGTTGGGGATAAAACTGATCCCTGGTGGACACCAGCATTTATTTTGAATTTGTCAGATGAATATCCATCGACCAGTACACGAATCGTGCGATTCGAAAGGAAATCTCCAATCCATTTTAGAAAGACCCTACCTAGACCTAATGCTTTGCACTTTGCCAATAGAGCAATGCCAAACTCGATCGAAAGCCTTAGAAATATCAAGAGCCACAACATCAGACTCACCAGAATGGTGAAGGTTGATGCTTAGCTTTTCACAAAGGTAAGTCATGAGATCACCGGTTGAACGACGGGCTCTGAACCCGTATTGACGATCATGAAGCAAACCTTTGTGATCCAGGTATTTCAGAAGCTTTTGGTTCACTATTTTCTCCATTACCTTGGAGAGGACCGAAGTTATAGCAATAGGGCGGTAGTTGGAGGGATCGCTTTTATTACCTTTTTTGGGAATTGGGAAAACATGTGCAACCTTCCATTGGGTAGGATGAATAGCCGAAGTGAAGGAGAGGTAGAAAAGGTTGCGCAGAGGTTTTGAAATAGTGGAGTAGGTATTTTTAAACACCATGGTGGTTATACCATCTGGATCGGCTGACTTATTTGTATCAAGATTCTTTAAGATTTTCATCACTGCCCGCGTCCTAAAGTAAATTTTACCGAAGGAGCACCCAGCTCCTGGAACAGAAGGTGGCATCTGAGCTAACTGTGACAGTGTCGAATTGAAGGCGAACTGTTTGCCAAATAAGTTCGCCTTCTCTTTAGAATGTGATACAGTTCTGTTATTTTTATCAATAAGTGGTGGAAAGGAAGACCCTCTAACGTCTTCCTTTAGAGTTTTGGCAAGTGACCAAAAAGATTTGCTATTCTTAGGCATGTGGATTATTTTACGTTTCAACTTTTGGTTGAACAAGAATTTTTGCTTATTGATAACTCTCTTGCATCTTTTTCTCACCGCTATATAGTTGCCCCTGCGAGCCTCCGACCTATTGTTTTGGTACAGTTTAAAAGCCTCCTCTTTTCTAGAAATGGCTTCTTTGCAAATACGATTAAACCAAGATTTGGGACTCCTCTTATTTCATGAAATGAGGGATCAAGCAAAATATCAACTCATTCCAAGCAAAATAGTTTCACAAATCGCATTTGCAGCAAAGTTAACATTTCTGTTGCGGAAGCAGAATGACCAATCAAAGGCTCTAAAAAAATTGTTAAGGCCCTCCCAGTCAGCATGGCTGTAACGCCAAACTAATTTTTTGGGAGGGAACCTTTGGTTGGAGATTGGGCTTACACGGAAACTAGTGTTAACCAAACAATGGTGGGAATTACCCAGGGGGCAACCAACTGAAACCACATATTTTTCAGGGTGTGTGGTGAGAAACAGATCCAAGAGGTGACCTTCATGATCAGCACGGTCCGGGATCCTAGTGGGATTTTGGACAAGTTGAGAAGGGTGGAACAGTGTGGAGAATAGTTCAACTTGTTTCCCAATTGAGTTTTGACTCGGGGAGATAATTGCTAGAAAAATGAAGCCAGTCCCTGTTATGAATGTTGAAATCTCCCGCCAGAACAATTTCAGTTTCTGGAGATGCGTCCAAAATTTCATTGATCTGGTTCGATAGATTTTCAATTTCCATAGCAGTTTCTTGTTCATTTGAGTTGGGTGATCTGTATAGGAAACAGAAATGTACGACATGCTTTTCAACGAGAATTTTGACCCAAATGTAATGAAAGGTTGGGCTAGAACATTTATATTTTGGAAGTGTGTTGAAAGCGATGTCATTTTTTATATAGACAGCGATACCTCTTTTGGGTACGAAGTGTGAAATAAGTGAGTACCCGGTATTAAAGTTTTCATTGTGGTTACTGACTTGTGTTTCACAAAGGGCTAAGACTGCTGGTTTAATTGAACTAAGATGGCAATCGACGGCATAAAAATTAGTTTGCAACCCGCGTATGTTACAGAAATTAACATTAAAAGTGGTAATTTTTATGGAAAAAAATTAATATGAAAGAAAAGTTAAAATAATAAATAATAATATTAAAATTGAAATTTAGTTCAAAATTAAAATCAAAAGCAAAATTAAGATGAAATCAGAGTTGAAATTGTAATTAAAATCAAAATTAGACTAAAAATCAACTTCGAAATTAACCTAGATCAAAATCTGACTTAAGATAAATTAAAGTATGTAAATTAAGTAATTAAGTATGTATAATAAAATTTAAAGCAAAAATTAAAATTAACGAAAACTAAAATTTATTCAAAATTAAAATCAAAAGTAAAAGTGCACGATTTAAATAACCCGAACTTGACAACACTTTAAAATAAATTACTATCAATGTCAATAACAATACTTTATATCAACATTAATACATTACTTTACAATACTTTTCAATATTTTGCCTTGAGTGAGCAAACGGTTTATAACAACGTACACTTTCAAGTGACCTTATTGAACGCAGGTACAACCACAGACTCACCAAAAGCAAAACTTACCACCAGAAATTAATTAATTAAGTTACGGTAATTACTATGGTGGTATTTAAAAAAAAAAAAGAGCGAATTGAGAGTCAAAGAAGAACACCAGCATCCATCATATGTGTATGAGGGAGATGGATATATAATTGTTTTGTTAACGACAAATTGATATTAAGATGAAATAAATAAAAAAAGAAAAGTAAATTAATGTAAACAAAACCAACCGAACGCGTTTAATTATAAATTAAAATCTGAATCAAAAAATTTAAAAATTATTTAAATTTAATATAGTTAAAAAAAAAATAAAAAACAAATCAAAAATAGAAAAAAAAAATTTTTTTTTTTAGTGTGTAGACAAACCATAAGCGTAAAAAAAAAATAAAAACAAAATAAAACTTGTATGTAAATTGAACCAAGATACTTATCTGGCCGCCATTGCAGTGCAGCCATATAATTCAGAATCTAAAATTTATACACCACACTTATAAATATATTTTTTTTAGTGAAGGAATTAATTAAAAAGTTCACTAATTTCATATTATGTTAATAATATTAGAAAAAAAGATAAAAGTCTAAAAAAAAAAAAGTTTACATAAAAAAGTTTTAAACTAATTAAAAAAGAAGTGTTGTCACTTCAAAGGTTAACTTAGAACTTAACATATAATATATGTAAGTAGGTATATAAAGTATGTAAATTCTAACTAAGTATAAATACATACATATACATGCATATACATATATACCTACTTAGTGAAACTAATTAACATTAATCCTATATATGAATGTTAATTAATAATTTTGTACATTTAAATTTAAATCCTTCTTCATATACATATTATAGTCAATACAGTTTACTTCAATTGAAACGACGAATTATTAGTTACTTAATCATTCTAAATAAAACATTTTCATATACTCTTTAGCTTATTTTGCAAAAAGAAAAAAAAGCTTAAATACGCAAATTGTCTGTGACAAATCAAGAAATCTCATGTATATTTTTTCATATATCTATAGAAAAAACTTCATTTTATTTAAAAAAAAATAAAAACCATACAATAAATCTGACAACGTAGCTAATTGTTAACTTAACATTATATTTACATACATTTTCGTTTATTCGGTAACACATACAGCAAGGATGCAGATAACAAATCCTTTCTTTGTATTTTAAAAATTGTTTTATTGTAATACATTTGTAAATTTTATGTTAATGAATTGTAATATTATAAATTAGAATATATAACATTTATTTAAAACTAACAATCGAATCTAAATTACTTACAAAAACCTATATTAAATTACCAGTATTCAAATTATTATCTATCCTAGTATAGCAATACGCAGTTACAATGTACATACATATACACCAATTTATTTGAAAAGAATGAAAAACGTTTATGTATATTTAAAATTTAAAAAAAACGAATCTATTATAACATAAAAGATGAATACATTTCATACTGATAGATAATTCATATTTTTATTTTCTATACTAAAAAATTTGTTCTACTTGGAATGTCTTTGGCAAAAGGCATTCGATTGTGTGGATCATGATGTTCTGCTACACAAATTGTCTTGCCTGCATTTTTCTACTGAACAGTTAAGTGTTTTTGAATCATACTTAAAACAAAGATCACAATGTGTTCGTATTGGTAGTTACATAAGTCAAATTGCGACAATAAAGAAGGGAGTACGAAAATTCGGAAAAGGGAGTAAGCACAGAGAAGCTCAAGCTGTATTAAAATTATAATATAAGATCAAACTGTGAAAAGAAGAATTTATTGATATTAAATATAGTGGACTAAATTAGGTATTATCAATTCTTTTTTAGTATCTAAAATAGAAGTAGAAACAATTATAAAATTATTAGATAATGAAGAACTTCTTTATGCTACAGCAAATTTTGCTACCATAAAAATTTAAACTAATGGTACTTGATTATTATACGTAAATTAAATTAGAAATTTATAAATAAATTAAATTATAATAAATTAGTAATAAAGCAAATAAAATTTAAAAATGTTATTAATGAGACAGAATTTAGGGAAATACCATCAGATAATAAAAAATTGTATGGAATCCAAAAAAATTGCAATGTAATAAATGATTTAACAATTTGTATTAAAAAGAATATTATTGGCATAGAAAATTCCACTTATATTCAAAACCAATTTAAAAGCAAAAATGTCATATGCAATAGTACCAGCAACCACTACATACTAACCGCAGGAGAGATACAGCAAGTCATAATTTTACTAAAAAAATTTCGCAGAGAAATCATCATAGGGAACGAAATACGCAACATGACGTGCACATATCTCATAAAGATTCATAACATTTACTTCAAAGTAAATAATATCAACAGAAATATACCTCCCATTCTACAACCTCAGTTAATACAAAGAGATTTTCATGAGCATCTATTTCTCGAATTTCTGAAGGAAGTTTTACATCAATAATACCAAACAAATAGAACTCAGATACAAACAGAAAAATCATTCAACAAGACAATCAGTTATGAATCGACAACAACAGCAGCTATAATATTATTTATATTAATCAAAGCACTATTTAAAAAACGACGTAGTGTAATAATTAAAAATACAACTTAGACACAAACCGAATACAACTAATCCACAAGAGCAAAAATAACCCCAGATAATTCTCAAATTAACGATAACTCAAATTAAGGTGGAGCAGTTAACTATGGTAACAATATTCAACATATAAATTATTTCTTAACATAAAATATTCACTTTTTAACTAACAATAAAATAAACTAATTTCTTTTAAATATTTTTTATACTCGAACTTGAAATAATTAAGTTATCAAAATTGATTGATAGCATTTTCTGTATAAAAAAATTTTTTTTGTTATTTGTAATGTTTCTATTAATATTATTATTTTTGTGATTTGAGTACTTAAAATGAAAATATAATAAAGAAGGAATGTTCTTACAAATTAAAAGCATGTTAAGAAAATAGATTCTTTAATTTAAAGAAAATGTAATTTATTATTTAAAGAAAAAATTGTATTTTAAAAATTTTGTACGTTGTTTTGTCCAATAAGCGAAAATAATCTTTAACTAAATTTATGGAACAAAAATCGACTTGATAAATTCTGCTTCTTGAGCAACACAATACTAGGTTAAGATTTAAATTCTTAAAAAACCCAATAAGGAATCTTGTTTATTAGATCGATAAGGAAATAAAGATAAGTTTTACTATAAATATATAAATAAATGCATTTTTTTTATTTTTTGAAAATAAAATTTACCAACGTGAATTAACTTATACAAAAAATTAAATTCGTAATTCACTTCCTCAAAATATTATTCGCTAAATTTTTGAACTCAAAAAATGCTATATATATGTAGGTATGTTTTATTACACATATATAGGGTGTTCAAAATTGAGGTATCATTTTAATTTTAATAAAAAAAGACTTTTTTTTTGAAATATTAAATATATTTTTATTTTAATTTATTACAAATAGGTTCCGGTTAATAATGAAAAATTATGTCGGCCAAGTGGCCCCCTCTACCACTTCGGCAGGCTTCCAATCTTTTACCAAAATTCTGAATCACATTGTTCAATAAACTGTCCTCAATGGTTGAAATCTGCTCGATAATGTTGTTTTTAAGCTCTTGAATTGTTGTGGGATTATTGCTGTACACTTTCGATTTCACAAAACCCCACAAAAAAATCCAACGGTGTCAAATCGCACGATTTTGGTGGCCACATCACTCCTCTACGAGAAATAATGCGATCTTTGAACTTTTCCGTCAAAAGATCCATTGTTTCTCTTGCTGTGTGGTAAGTGACACCGTCCTGTTGAAACCACATATTCTCTACGTCCAAATCATCAATTTCCCGCCACAAAAAGCTTCGGATCATCTCCCTGTAGCTATTTCCATTGACCGTAAACGCATTTCCATTTGCGTTTTCAAAAAAATATGGTCCGATGATTCCTCCTGACCACAAAACACACCAAACCGTAACTTTTTGTGGATATACTGGTTGCTCTAAGATAACCCTTGGATTCTCTTCACCCCAATTGCGGCAATTCTGTTTATTGACGTATCCATTGAGCTGGAAATAAGCTTCGTCGGTGAAGATTATTTTGTTAAAAAAATTTTCTTTTTCGATTGCCCAAGAAACGAATTGCCGACGTAATGCATGGTCAGTTGGTTTTAATTCTTGCGTCAGCTGGATCTTATAAGCCTTTAAATGGAGATCACGATGCAAAATGTAGAATAATGTGCACGGTTTTATGTTTAATTGCTGCGAACGATGACGAATGGAAGTTTTTGGATCTTCTTCAACACTTCTGCTCACAGCTGCTACATTCTCGGTTGAACGGCCACTACGTTGATAAATGTTGCCTCTGTTTTCAAGAACAGATCCAGTTTCTAGAAATTTATCAACCATCAGCTTGGTGGCACGATTTGTTGGAGCATTTTCTCTACCAAATTTTGTTCGAAATTTCCTAATTATATCTTGAAAACTTTTACCATTTTCAAAAAATGTTGTAATAACAAAAACACGTTGTTCCTTCGTGTAACGTTCCATATTAACTAACCGGAATGTATTTAGAATATACCTAAAGAAACCTCGTATAAAAATTCCAGGTAGAAAAAAAAATGGCGGCAAAATCAAAAGATACCTCAATTTTGAACACCCTATATATACATACATATGTATTTTATATTGAACTTCTGAAATTTTTCATTTATGTAAAAACGTAATTATCAAAAACAAAAACATAACATTCCAACTACAAAAACAAAATTTGGAATTTATTGCAGATGTAGGAATAAAGTACATGTATTTTATATCCGAAAATTTAACTAAATTTAAGTATTATTTAGTAATATATGTTAAATAATAATAAAATTAATTATGTTAAATAAATATTTATAAATTATAAAATGTATTATGTTAAAATAAAATACCATATAAAACGAGGAAAAATACAGTTGCCTTTGTGAACTCTTAGATACCCGTACGACCCGTTAGTATGTTCATAGCCTGTCACTCTGATTATAATATTATAATATTGTTTTAGTATTTTAAAATAATTTGGGTGAATTTTATAATTTCTAGAACTATGGGTTGTACATATGTATATTCAAACTATATGTTTATACATTCTTCAAAAGCAGATTCTAACCTTCCACATACCGATTATCAATCCAAAAAAATATTTCCATTCATAGAATAATTTCTTCTAAGTACAATAAAATACATATGTATATGTATGTATGTAAATACGGCGCTATATAATATGCATCTATACTCTTATCATTCATTCATCAGTAACATATACGATGTGTAAATAAACATGATATTATATAAGTATGTATGTATATCAATATCATATAAATAAAAATTCTTCAAGTAACCGTTATGTTGTTTATTTATTTATATTTTTTTGTACTACGCATTATATCCTCAACAATTTCAAATTATCGAGTAAAACAAATTGCAAAAAATTCGTTAAAGAAATTTGCTAGAAAATTTGAAAAAATCAAGTAATACTTTCGTCAATTATAAAGTAACCCTATATTATTAAAAAAAGTTGTTAACAGAAATAAGAGTATAATGTTGAAGCTTTAATTTTTAAGTATTACTTCAAAAAAATTTTAACAGGTGTCCAAGTTACAGGTGTTTAAAAATAGGAAATTTTCAGTTTTTGACCCCCTACAGGTCCTAAACGGGGGGTGATACAAAAAAAATTTCTGGAATAACTCATACTTATTTTCAAAGATCTAACTTGTGTCAAAGTTTCAAGTTTCCAACTTAAACCGTTTAGAAGATAGAAGGGTTAAAGGATTTTGCAAAATTCAGTTTCGCATAACGGTAAATTAAGACACCGTATAGCACAAGTATATATTTTTTATATACATGTTTGTAAAGCTCATAATAGCACCTATCGTTTGGAATTTTCAGATTGAAAATATACCTTATAGAGCTTGTGTTATAACAATTTAAATATAGAGATTTTTCGAACTTTGGTGGGCTGTTGCTCCTTAACGGGTGGAGCTGCAGAAAAATTCATATAGTCATAAAATTAATATTTTTATGATATCTATCAGCAGTTAAAATTTCATGGCTCTATTTCAAAAAAATTGTGGAGATCTAACAGTTAGTTGTCCAAATTTTCAATAATTACAAATACATTCTTAAGTATAAATAAATATATATTATATACCTCAATAAATTCTACTACGATTTACGGCAAATACTAAAAGGAAAGAAAAAATTAATATGTAAAAACATAGACGTGGAACAAAATGCGTATGGATTTTGAAGTTTCAAAAGGGTTTCTATATTTCCTAAACTACTAGTCCGATCTGAAAAAAAATTAACCTCTGAAAAATACCTTTCCAATGAGCTATTTTACATAAAAATCGTCGCAGTTTCTTGTAAAAAGAGGGGCATTAGATTACAATTCTTTAAAAATACAATTTCATTCATTAAATGTGTTTTCATTAGTAATACATACAATTATATATTAAATCTATATCATTATTATATATCAAATGAATTTTATATACAATATTTCACAATAAGATACCCTGCACCAAAATTTTAAAATTTCATATAATAAGAAAAAATGTGAAAATAGGACCTTTTTGAAATTTTGAGAGACTGTATGTCCAGAACCCTATATAACTAAGAAAAACCGTTAGCACACGTAAAAATATATTATTAAAGCTTTAATTTTTATGCCTTGCCGAAGAAAAATTTGTACAGGTCTACGTTACAGGTTTTTAAAAATAACAAATTTTTAATTTTTGGGGCCTAATAGGTCGTAACAGGGGGTGGTCTAAAAAAATGTTCTGAAGAAATTTACACTAATTCTAAAGTTTCTTTCTTCCCTCAAAATTTTAAGTTCTATCTAAAAACGTGGCGGAGTTGTGAAGGTAGAAAAATCATGCAAAACTTGATTTTCACATAACGGTAAATTTAAATACTAAATTAGACTAGCTCCCTAAAGGATGGAGCTACATGAAAAAGTTGTTCTACAACATTAATTTTTTATGAGACATACCCATGGTTACATTTTTGTTTCTCTATTTTTAACGCAATAGAAGTTTTGTAAACAGACGGATGGACGGACAGTGAAATCAATAGGCACATCTTTTAAAATTTTTTTTTGAAATGTGCTTAAAAGTAACATAACTCATTACCTATACTTAATATTATGATTTATGGATAGATACAAAAGAAAAAAACAAAAAAAGTAATTTAGGTAATTTTTAGGTACGTAGTAGGTAGGTAATTTTTATAAAAAAAAAATTTTGAATAAACAATTTTGAAGAACAAAATGTCGAAAAAACAAGTTGAGAGCTAAAAAGTTGGAAAAAAATGTCAAAAAAAAAAGTATTGAAAATGATTCTTTTTTATTGTACAATATTTTTCTTTTTAATTTTTAGTACAAATAATATTATAATGGAAGAGCCTCGGTGGCCTAGTGCGTACGAGCGTATAGGGAGTATGGGTTTGGATTCCACACACGGGTAAGAGTTATTCCCCCTTACGGTATTTACAGCCACGTCTGAAAAGGAAAGGCTGTGTAATTTTCTGTTCACATTTATATGGCAGAGAAATGCACTAAAAAAAAATATTATGTATATACTAATATGAAAGTAAGTAAATAAAAAATAAATATTTTTACAAATTCTGGAAAGAGCGCGTGTAATTCTAATTTGTAACTAATTTAAAATCGCTCCTAATTCAGAATCTAACATACACATATGTATACAGAAAAAGCGTGAACCTCTGATTTTGAAACCAACTCTAAAATTTGTCCTTAAATTTTTTTCCAACATTGAAATTCGACTTTTTTTTTTTAAATTTTCTGGATTTTTTCTTTTTCAACATTTTATTTTTCAATATTTTGACTACTCGACGTTCTTTTTTTCTACAAAAAGGCTGGCTCCCGCAGTTTATGTTATCTCAAATTTTCTTTTTATACTGGAATTTTCGATAAAATGGTGGAAATTTGGTGGAATGGTGATAAAATGATAAAATGGTGATGGTGATAAATCATAAAATTTTGATAAAATGGTAGAAAATTTGGAGATGAAAAAATTCGAGAGTTGCCCGAAGTTTCTTTCCTAACTCAACCAAAAACAATAGGGAACCTACAAATTGATCCAAGAATATTTTATAATAATTTTATGACTCTAGATTTTTTAGTTCTTAAGTTACCTTGTTAACGGGCTGATTCTGATCCGATCCATACGCTTAAGTCTATATCTAGTATACTTATTTCGAGGCGTTAAAAATGGAGGAGCAATATAACATATAAAGCAGTTTTTCCAAAAAGCATAGTGGAAGTGTTTTTATTCAAATTTATTTTCGATATTTAATATTAATTACGAAATTTAAGCAGAAAAACATTTAACTTATAATAAATATCAAATTACACAATAAATATTTTATAGATAAATTGCTTTCATCGAAGAAATAACTAAATTAATTTTTTCATTGAATTAAGGTTAATTTATAAATTTTTTTTCTTTCGTTTTAGAAAATGGAACAGGTACTGCCATATCTCCACTTCACGACATTCCTTTGTTTGCTGATGAATCTAAAACTATTTATAATATGATTGTAGAAATTCCAAGATGGACAAATGCTAAAATGGAGGTAAAACGTTTATTGAAGTACATATTTATATTTATTGTTTAATCATTAAATTTAACCTAAAAAAACACGGCATTGTGCATGTTAATTGAAAACAACATTTTTATGTATTCATGGCAATTATTTATAATTATTGAGTTAAATATTTAAGCAGAGATAATAAATTTATAGATATCTTATTTTAGATTTTGATAATTTAACAATAATAATAGATAATCTTAATACAATTAACAATAACAGGTAACAATAGATAATCTTAATACAATTATATCAAAAAAACATAGAAGAAATTAATGAAATTTGCAAAATTAAATATATTTATATAATTTTTTACAGAAAAGAATATAATTAAATGGGAATATAATACAAAATTCAGCCAATGGTATAGTGGTTAAGACACCGACCTTTCTTTAAAAAGATCTCGATTGTCGCGTTCAAACCCCGGCTGCGTTATATAGATTAATAAAAAATAATATAGATTTTTTTATAATATTTAATTAGTATAATATAATTATATAAAAAATAAGTATATAGATCTTATAATAAATATTGTTTTGTAATATATAATAAAAAAATAATAAAACGAGGAAGAGTGCAGTAGAGTAGACTGAGCCGCTTCCATAAAACTTGATTATTAAAATATATGTCGTTTTCATAAAACTTGATCATCTCTTACCAAATTTCAAATGTTTTAGTACCGATGTCAAGATATATGTATCTATACAGAAGTTGTTAGTATACAACTCAATATCTTTTCATGGAATTTCAGCTACCTAGCTTCAATAGACACTGAGTTAAACCATATAAAGAAAGAAGTTGCATGGCAGCTACTAGAATCGGCTGTTCGAAAATGCTGGGTTTAAATAGTGAAACTATCAATGTAAAAGTAAAAGTGGTGTAAAAAAAAATTTGGGATCTTAGCTCCTTTATTACTATGAGAGTCCCCTGTGTTTATCTGACTCAAGTCTTCTTAATTGCGCTGATGATACCAAAATCTGCAAAACTATAACTTCCACTCGTGATTGTGAGTTGTTGCAATATGATCTTAATCAATATATTTCGTGGTGCGGAAACAACAGTCTCGAGCTAAATGTTAGCAAATGCCTAATTATGAGCTTTTCAAAGTTACGAGCTAACTCAACAATCAATTATGATTACGTCCTCAACGATCAACCTATTAAAAGAACAGATCGTACTTCTGATTTGGGACTGATCCCTGATAGAGGATTAGATTTGAAGAGTCACTACAAATCCATAATAAATAAAGCTAACACAACACTTGGATTTATTATTTGTTGGTCAAAACAGTTTTCTGATTCCTGTATGACTAAGTAACTTTTCATTACTTATGTAAGACCTATACTTAGATACTCAAGCCAAGTATCGTCTCCATATCGTGATATAGACATTTCACGGATGGAATAAGTCCAAAAAAGATTTCTTCGTTGCGCTTTACGCAACCTTGCTTGGGCTGATTCTATACGTCTTCCTCCACATGAAGCTGGACTTTCTTTAATTAATTTGCACTCCCTCCAGTCACGCTGTGTAGTGGCGGATATCATATTCGTTCAGCAGATTGTTCGCGGTGAAATCAACTCCCCTTCTATACACGAACAAATGAGGTATAGAGAAAATCTGAATAATTTGAGATCGGTCGAGGTTTTTAATGTGTCACACCATTCTACAGGCTAGGTAAATTTGAGCCTATTTCGCGTATGCTAAGAGAGACTAACTCAAGGTCTGAGCTCTTCGATATTAGCGTTAACAAATTAAAACTGAAAGCCAGACTTTACGTGAGCATGGTAAATTCTTGTAGTCTGCATGATTAGTCTGTCATTTGCAATTTAACTTGCATGTTAGTTTCTTTTTTTTTTGCAATGCTAGTTTTTTTTATATTAAAAAATTTTAAATTATAAAAATGAAAAATTATGAAATAGGGAAATAGAATTATTAATTATTTTTTTATATTTGTTTGAAAACCGTAAAACCTATTTTTATAAGTTAAGTATGTAATTGTTTTTTATTACCATTAACATTATTACTAACAATTATTAGTAGTTACTAACAGTGGTAATGACCAATTTAAGTGTTGGGTTTTTCTAATATTTATGTATCATTTACTAACTTACTAATATACTAACATATTAACCCTTGTAAATGATGACATTGCCTGTTAATTGTGATAGCTCACTAAATGAACAACATAACTGATGCTTTGTTTAAGCAAAAATGTCTGATGCAAATATCATGGGAACGAACGGCATACATGGCTTAATCGACTTAGAATTCGATTCTGAGCCGATCCATACAATTGAACCTATATATAGCTCGACTTCTTTGAGGTTTCACAAACGGTATCGAAAACTACTACTACTACTACAAAGGTGCCAAGTTAGAGGCAAACAACATCTGTAAAATTTGTTTGTGTTGGTGCAACAGGTTCAGGTAGCTGCCACACACTCTTTTTAAGAGTAAATAACTGAGTGTCTATTGAAGCTAGGTAGCTGAAATTCTGTGAAAAGGTGTCAAGTTACTTGCCAACAACTTTTGCTAAATTCAGATTTCGATTCAGAGAGCTGCCATGTAACTCTTTTTTTCATATAAGCATAGTTTGTAAGCCCATAGCTTCGTATTTAATAAAGCTAAATATCTGAAATTTTCAAATAAATTATCAAGTTTAATGGCAATAACTATTATGAAGTTTGGTTGCTCTAGTTCAGCAGGTTCAGGCTCCTTACACTCTTGGAACAATTTTGTAAAAAGGGATTGAATTGCGTGCTAACAACTTCTGTAAAATTTGTTTGTGTTAGAGCAGCAGGTTCAGGTAGCTTGTACATCTTGGACGTTAAGGAAGCTAGGCGTCGAAAATCTTTCAAAAGCTTATCAAGTTTTATGGCAATATCTTCTGTAAAATGTAGTAATTTTTTTTTTTTTTTCCTAAGGGAGGTGGGAATCTTCCAAAGACACCAAGAATTTCCCGTTGGTAGTGTCAGATTCTTACTGACTAAACCCACCTCCCCCTTTAGCCAATATAGTGGATTGAAACCCTTACCTGTGAACGCAGTATATTGGCTAGGGAGTAGGGATAGGAAAGGATAGGAAAATGGATACGGAAACATTGAATTGGGAGTGGGACTGTAATGAAACAATGAATCCGCCTATTATTATTATTTTTGCTAACAATGACTAAAGCCGTCACAACAGTTACAACATGTAGTAGTAGTATATATTACTACATGAGGCAACTATTGAAGGCAACCCCCTACTGTCACTGTAGCGGCTGCTATTATTGGTATTAATATTCTTATTAATATTATTATTATTTTACTACAGAGTCAGCGCCTTCAGTGGATTACAACATGCAGCAGTATATAACACCTTACTTGCATGATATAACCAAAGATAGCCCCACTGTAGTAGCTATTATTATTATAATTATTGTTTTACTATTACTATTATTATTATTATTATTATTATTATTATTATTGTTATTATTTTACTACACAGTTAGCGCCATCCGTGAATTACAACATGCAGCAGTATATAACACCTTACTTGCATGATATAACCAAAGATGGCTCTACTGTAGCAGCTATTATTTATTATTAATTATTATTATTATTATAATTATTATTATTATTATAATTATTATTATTATTACTATTATTATTATTACTAATATTAATTATACGATATACATTATTACGATATAAAAGTACTACATATTTTTTTTTTATTTATGACCTGACCGGGGTTTGAACCCAAGACCATTCGATTGAAAGGTTGGCGACTTAATCACTGCGCCATGAGTCAGATAATTTGCTGGTGCAACAGATTCGGGAAGCTTCCATACCATTTCTATTTTTAAATTAAAAGAACTCAGTGCCTATTAAGGCTAGTTATCTAAAATTTCGTAAAAAAATTTCGACTTATACAGTGCGAAATAGGTGCGGTGCAAACACATTATACCTAAACATATGCAATAACGTATGCATATTGATTTTTTTTTTTATTATTATAACACTAATTTATGATAAAAATAATACAACACTTAATGATGAAATGTAAAACTAAATGTATATGCTATATAATGTATTATTACTTTGACGTTTGTTTGTTTGTTGATACAAAAAAGACAAATAGATAAACTAAATGTATAGTGAAAAATAAACCTTCCATTAAGAAGAAAAATGCTCCAGCAATCAACTATTCAGATACCATAATATCGTTGAAAAACAAAAACCTATTCTATCAAAAAGCAGATAAAGGAAATTTATTAATCATAATCAACAAAGAGAGTACATGAATGATAACATGGAAAACATCATTATAGAAAATAAATTCGAAATTTAAAAAAAAAGATCCTTTATCATAAAATACCAAATCTACAGATTTGCAAACAAAAAATTTCAAAAATATTTGGTACCTACCTAAAATACAAATTAGCAACAACAAGGTTCCAAAATTATATGGGCTATGTAAAATATAAAAACCAGACAATAAAATGCAACAAATCGTGTCAAATATACAATCAACATCATACGAAATTTCGGAATGATTTATAAACGAATTCAAAAAACTTCTCAAATCACCAGATTTATCAGTAAGAAATTTATTTGAATTCGCAGGAAAGGTGAGAAACATCACAAAATAGTAACGAAATTGGAATACATAAATGAATGGTTAAATAATAGTAATCTATTAGATGAAAAAAAAATATGTATATTCCCAAGCAATTTAACTATGTAAGGAACAAAATCAATTTCAAAAATTTTACAAATTAACAAAAGGAACCAGTAGTACTTTTTAGTTTTATTGCTAATTTTTTCCATGGGGAAAACTAGAGACAAAATTGAAACAAGGCAACAAACTCATTAAAATTTGACTCAGATATGTTGCGAATGAACTTTAAACATATGATATAATCAATATCCTTCGATAAAATTCACATATAAAACAGAAAATAACAATAGTTTACGATTTTTAAATTTACTAATATGAAAATACAATAATAAGCTAAATATTGCCATATACCGTAAACCAACCAACATATTAAGATACATAACTAAAGACTCCTTCACATCAAAAGTAATGTCTTAGTTTTTCAAAATCTTATTTTTCTTATCAAAAATCTTATTTTTTTCAGAAATTCCGTTTTCTGACAAAAATTGTTTTTTAAGAAAAAAAAAAAATAAAAACCATTTTTTTTCAAAACTCTTGTATATGCTGTATGTATATGCTAATTGTGAAGGTGCATGACACTTTACGGAAAAAACAAATCTTGAATTTAAATTTTGTTGAAAAAATCCCGAATGTTACAAACGCCTGAAAAAATCTTGAAATCGAAAAATTTCGAATTTCATTTGAAAAATATTTCGGTTAGATTTTAAAGTTGGTTACAAAATCAGAATTATGTGCGTTTTACAGAATATGTATAATAGGAATAATAGGTACTTATTATGTATATGGGAGATTCTGAATTAGGAGCAATTATAGAGTTGGACTCAAAAGCAGAGTTATACTCTTTTTCTACAATATTTATTTTAATGTATGTGCGAAGTTCTGAATTAGGAGGGACTTAATTATATTCTGTATATTGTATATTGTTAGATGCATGCATTCATTTATTATATTATGTATGTAAAAAAGATATATAAATATTAAGTAGATAATTTATTACATTTTGTTCTTATCAAACATCTTATTTAACCAAAATCTTTTTCGTTTTCATTCTAATAAAATTTTGAAAAAATAAGATTTTGGAACATAAGATTTTGTAAAAATAAGATTTTGGATAATAACATTTTGTAAAATAAGATATTGAAAAAGTAAAATTAAAAAAAATAAAAAGATTTCGGTACAGACACTTTAATAATATGTACTAGGAATTTAAAAAAATATATAAAGTGTATTATGTACTTACTTTTTACTTAAATACTTTATTTTAAAGATAAAGAATTTATTTATTTTGAAACATTTTGGCCACAGACTATCTGGGGTGGGGGCCCCCTGTACTTAAATGATTATATTATGTGTATCTACCTACTTTTTGTAAATATGTATTTTATTTTAAAGTTAAAAAATCATAACAATGTTTTTCTTTAGTTTTTTATTTGTTAGGAATGGAACTGTATGTATGTATTATTATTTCTATTTAATTTTTTTACCAACGGCTTTAAAAAATATGATTCTTAACATAATTTTATCGCCTTCGACTTTTCTGAATACTAATAGAAAAGTTTTGTAATCGCTTAAATAATAATATGCAAACACTCATGCATAAATCAATATAATTCATCATCATAATATTTCCAATGCATCTTGACAGTAATTTTATTAATCTTAAAATTAGTTTAATTTTTTTTCTATTTGCAATTAGCAAATAAATTATTAATTGTTAATTTTCCACTAACACTTAGAAGTTAGAACATTTAGAATTAAAATTAAAGAAAAATTAAAAAATTAAAACTAAAAATTAAAGGTGATTAACGGGAGAATCAACTGAACATGGTTGATTTTGACATTTTTCAATTCAACTCAAAAATTTGGAGGAGTTGGCCAAGTCAATTGAATTAGTTTCAATTAATTGATTCGATTTTTTACAAATGAAATATCGATATTTTAAAAAAATAATTTAAACGAAAAATTTTGTTTAGTGTTCAGAAGGTTTATTTTGTGTTCTATTTTAATTATTTTGGATACCCAAATAAAAATAAATTGGATTTATAAAAAAAATAAATATAAATATAATATTGCGATTTTCATAAACAACCAATTGCTGCAATAGCGTAGGTTGCAAAAGCCCCCTTTATTTTGGGAATAAGAAGTTGGACCGACATGATTTAAAAAACGTACTCACAGATTTTGTAGTAGAATTTAAATATACTAAATAAAAATATAAAAGTTCGACTTTTAGCTCGCTCCAAAAAACAAACCACAACAACTAAGGTACCACTTTCCGAAAGTTTTACTTTTTTTTCAATTTTAGTTTCTATAACAGTATCGGGCACTAAGTTTTTTAAATCAGATCGGTCCGACTTCTGGTTCCTTAAATATTGATGTTAATTTTTCAAAATCCACAGCTAAAATGCGTGTGACTTAAAAAGTCTGAAATTATGAAAAAAGTCAAACAAATAAACATTTATGATAAAGAAAAATAAAGACTCTTTTCATAAAAGAAAAAATTCTTTTTCCATGAGACTTTCATGATTGACCCCTTAACCGGGTTAAGTTATTTTGAATGAAGTTATTTGCTTTATCAGTGGATGATTTGATGTTGCTAGCATTTTGAACGTCCTGAGCCAATCTATTATATAACCTTATTGCTGATGGTATTTGAATATTTAGGTATTTCTGCGTTATGCTGAACGGGTTATTTATCATTTCTTCCGGTAACGCCAGCCGATCTTCTGATAACGCTAATAAGTGGCGCAATATTTTTTGGAGGATATGCCTGATGTTTTCTGCGCATTGCAGTTGACCATCTAGCAAAGTCAACAAAGTCAACTGCAGTTTAGTGTATGTGACTTGCCCAAGTTTAATGTTGTTCATATAGATATTAGGTACAATAGCTGCTTTTGATTTATTTTTAAAGATTGTAGCATAAAATATATATCGAAATACAAAATTGAAGTAATAGCATAATATATTGCTCGTTTTAAATTCAAATATAAAAATAAGAACCGTAATAGGTGGTTAACCTTTAATTTCGTTTGAATTCCTTCTATAACTTACTTAATATGAGTGCATTCACCACCGACCTGATAAATATGAATTTGATATATTATAATAATCAATCAACCATTAATCGTTGTCAATCGTATATTGTATGCAATACTTTGAATGATCATCATGATTAATTATAAGCGATCATATTTCAAGTATTTCATAAAGGCAATCACCTAAAAGAATGCAATAATAATTATGCTTATACTATTAATTATCGATAAGAAATGTAATTGGTGTTGATTAACCAAACCTTATTGTTTTATCCATCTATGCATATACTTATATTGCAAAATTGTAACAATATAAAGAAAAGTTAATTGGTATTAGTAGCGTTAGTTATAAGATTATAAATAGTCTAATTAAGGTTAATAAAGATTGAGTATTAAATAGAACTTTACTCGAAATGTTTTTATTTAAACAAATATTATATGGCGACCGTGACAGTAGTCGGTTTCGTGTTCTTTAAAATTTTTTTTTAATAAGTTTTATAATTAGATTTCGTTTAGTTAGAAATTAAATTTGTGTAAAGTGAAAAAATATACAAAAATTTGTGTATTTTGTGTAAAGAATAAAGAGACAAAAATATATACAAATAAAAACAGTGTCTAAAATTTTTTTTATTATTAAAATTTTGTGTAATAATGAAAAAAATAAAACAATTAGAAGGTTTAAATGTCTACCGGTCATTACCGATGAAAACTTTTTCAAAATGACTGAGACAAGGGACATAGAAACCTATGTTCGTGAAGAAAATTGTGAGGTATTGTGCTACGTTGAGGTACAAATCTCAGAAAAAGAATATCAAGAGTTAGTACGAAAAAATAAACTAATTGAACTCATAGGAAATGTAATAAACAATTTAACAATCTAAAAACAAATGTGAGAAATAATTTAACAATCAAAAAAATAAAATGTAAATTAATAAAATAATCAAACATTAATTAAATACATTAATCAACTAAATTTAAACTAAATAATAAAAACCTTTTTTTGTTTCTTGAACTAAAACTCAAAATTAAAAACAAAACAAAAAAAATTAAAAATATTTGAAAAAAATAATAATATGGGTGGATCTAGCTCAAAAATTGACACCTAAGGCGATATAAACAACAACGTTATAATCGAGATCCTTCAAGAACAACACGACAACGTATATTGGATCCTGCTGGTTATCGCAGTTGTTAAACTACTGGAAACGGTGTATATGGTTTACAACGGGGTCACGAAAAATATCAAAAGGAGATACCAGGTGCGAGTACCACAAATCGAGTGATCAAAAAAAAAAAAAAAATAAGTCATTTTGTTTTTGTTCCATAATTAATTATTAAATTTCTTTAAATAAAATTTAAATAAAATTTTTTTATATAAAAATTTCTAAAAAAAAAAAAGAGAAAAAAATTTTTTTTTTGTATTAAAATAAACTTAATAATTGTTAACATGAATGAATTTTACTATAATCAAATTCAATTAAATAAAAATTTTTTTATATACAAATATTTTAATATTATATGGCAAATTAATATGGCTTAATATTGTATACAAATGTCTTAAAGATATTGTTTCTAAGAAGTATATATATATAAACAAAATTATATATGTATAGATCAAAGTATAAATTAAATTTTTAATATAAAATAAATAAAAATAGATAATTAAAAAAAAAATTAAAATTAAAGCGTTATAATTTTGAACTTCTTTGAACTTCTTAAGGTAGGATAAAAACTGAGTATTTTGATTTTCTTATAAATTATCCTTATTTTTTATGAAAACCTATGTACAAAGAACTGATAACTGCAATAAGGAATGACTTCATAAAAGCTACAAAGACAGCACTAAAACAAAACAGGTCAAAAAACACAATAACCTTAACGTAATCCAAAACCAAATAAGAATTACAAGGAGTTATAAAAGGTGGCTAAAAGTAATACAAATATTGTGGGGTTACAGCTGAAAATAAAAGAAATTTGATAGAACATTTCAATTTTGCGAGGGACAGGTTGAAAAGAGTGTATAAAGTATTAAACTGTGATTACATAGTACCAAATAGTGTATATAGTCTTATGAACATATCAGACGATAATTAATCCGAATCTGAATCAGACAGTGACGATTCCGTAATAGATACGATGCCTTTGACAAATCCTGAATTTCTGAAGTTAGCTTCCTGCACCATTAATAAGAATTATGGAAGGGGTCCACTAAGCTTGCAATGATATATAGACTCAGTAAACTTACTGGAAGAAATGGCAACTACACCTGCGATAAAAGCTCTACTAAAATCTTTTATGTTATCAAAATTAGAAGGTAAAGCAAGAGAAGTAATAACAGATGAAGACACTTGTGGTAAAATTATAGAGACATTAAAAAGAAAAATCAAAACTCAAGAATAATTGAAAGCATAATGCAAGCTTTAAGATCAGACGGAATTCCCTTACAGGAATTTGCTAAACAAGCAAAAAATTTAGCTGAAAATTTTAGAAGATCGTTAATGATGGAACGGATAAGTGGTAGTAAAGTGGTGGAATTATCGATTGAGAAAACAATCGATATGTGTAGAGCATCAGCTAGGACTGACCTTGTTAAGTTCGTTTTGGCATCTTCAAAATTCAAAGATCTAAAGGAAGTTGTTGCAAAATTCACAGTAGAAACAAATACAGAATCAAAAGAAAAACAAGTTTTATCTTTTAATGCAGGAACGAATAACCGTAATTTTAGAAATAACAATTTTAACAACAATTTCAATTAAAACTAAACCTAGTGACTATAATAATTTTAATAAAAATAAATTTAGAAACAATAAGCTTAATTTCAATAATAATAGGAATTTTAATAATGTTAGGAATAATGGTTATGGACAGAATAATAATGGACAGTACAGAAATAATAATAATAATTATAATAGTAATAGAAATTTTAAAAATGTTGGATGTACGGAAAACTGTACAGCCCCTCAATGGCATAGGCAGAGGGCGGTAGAAGTACAACCGAGAGAAGAGGAATGGTAAAGAATCTGTTCAAAAATATATATACGTTAAATTTAAATTTGTCAGACTACGTTTCAGTTTTCACTAAATTAAATGAGTCCAAGCTTAACATTTTAATAGATACACAAGCAAAAATTTCACTGATAAAAATCTCGTCAATAAATAATAACCTCAAAATAAACAAAAATAATGTTATCAACATTAAGGGTATTACTCATGTTGTACCAGATAATTTTGATATACCAGTTGATGGTATTCTCGGTAAAGATTTTATAAAATTTTATAAATGCAATATTGACTATGACGATATGATAGTGTCAATAATATTATAAATATTCAGTAATATTATAAATATTATAAATATTCCAATTTATAGTGGACCCAATAATCAAACAATTGTACTACCCGCTCGTTCAGAAGTGGTAAGAAAATTTTTTCTACCCCCTAACAACGATTGTTTAATTTTAGATCAAGAAATTTCGGAAGGTGTATCCATACCAAGAACAATAGTGGCCTCTAAAAACCCATTTGTTCGAGTTATGAATAGAAATTCAGAAAATAAATTCATCTCACAAAATGTAAAATTAAAAACTTTACCGTTGGATCTCAAACAAAATTATAATAAAAATTTTAACCGCAGTAAAGAATTAAGCGAGATTATAACTTCAAATGCAGACAAAAGGTACTTACCAAAATTACTTAAACTATGTGAAAAATTTTCACACATTTTTGAACTAGGAACGGACCCAGTTAATAATTAATAATTAATGTCAGTTAATAATTTTTATAAACAAAAGTTAAGGATTATGGATGATAACCCAGTATATAAAAAACTACAGACAAGCTCATACACAAAAAAACGAAATAAATAGACAAATTAATAAACTATTAAAAAACAAATTGATTGAACCGAGTCAATCTAATTACAATAGTCCTATTATATCAGTACCAAAGAAAGGTAACAAAAATAAATGGAGGATGTGCATTGATTATAGGTTGGTCAATAAAAAATTAATAGCTGATAAATTTCCAATTCCAAGAATAGAAGATATTCTTGACAATTTGGGAAGAACAAAATTTTTTTCAGTATTGGATTTATACTCTGGTTTCTACAAGTAACATTAGATGAACAATCTAGAGATATAACTTCTTTTAGCACACAATCAGGTAGTTATAGATGGAAAGTTCTTCCATTCGGACTTAACGTCTCATCAGATTCATTTTCTAGGATGATGTCACTTGCTTTTGCAGGTGCGACACCTTTTCAATCTTTTCTTTATATGGATGAAATTATTATAACAGGGTGTTCCGAAAACCATCATATGAAAAATCTAAAATCAGTTTTTTTAATTTGTAGAGAATATAATCTGAAGTTAAATCCTGAAAAGTGCAAATTTTTCAAATCAGAAGTTACTTACTTAGGTCATAAATGTACTGATCAAGGTAAATATATATCCAGGTGATTCTAAGTATGAAGTAATTTTTATATGTGCAGTACCCAAAGATAAAGATGAAACTAGACGTTTCGTAGCTTTTGCTACTTATCGCAAATTTTTACCTAATTTCGCGGGAATAGCAGCAAAACCACTAAATGCATTAACAAGGAAAAATGCTACCTTTAATTGAAATCAAGATTGTCAGAATTCATTTGAAAAACTAAAATATTCATAGTTAAAATCTCCTATATTACACTATCCTGATTTTTCAAAAGAGTTTACATTGGTTGTAGGCGCATCTAAAGATGCAATCAAAATTATAATGGCACAGATCTGCACATTTTATTTGCTTCTAGATCATTCACTAAAGGTGAATCTAACAAATCAACAATTGAAAAAGAGCTAGCCGCAATTCATTTTGCAATAATTCATTATAGACTCATTTATGGTACTCACTTTGTCGTTAAAAGCGACGACAAACCATTAACTTATTTATTTTCTCTGAAAAATCCATCATCCAAATTAACACGCATGAGATTGGATTTAGAGGAGTATAATTTTACAATAGAATATATTAAAGGAAAACTTAACGTAGTAGCTGACGCTTTATCTCGAATAAATATTAAAGATTTACAATTTACCCAATTTACCCAATGATACAGTTCAAGCACTAAAAGTCCAAACTAGATCTGCAAGTAAGAATAAAGATAGTAGTAAAAATATAAATGAAAAAATTAAAGATAAAACACACAGTCTTCTGAGGAAGATGGTGATAAAAAGAAAGATATTAAAGTTAATAAGTCATTAAAAAATTGGAACGTTCCCAAAATTAAAATAGTAATAAATAAAAACGAAATTAAATGCAAAATGTTTAGAAAAAAGAAATGCATAATTAATCTGAAAATAAACGAATTCGTGGTTAAAAAGAAAATAACATTAGAGTTATTATTACACGCGTTGGAAAAAGAAACTGAAAAATTAAGTATAAATGAGATACAAATTGACAATAATGACTATATATTTGCGCAACATACGATAAATAATTTTAAAGAAATAGGAAATAGAGCTTTGAATAAATTAAAAATCGCGATAATAAAAACACCGAGAACGGTAGAAAAAGAAATAGACATAAATTAAATATTAAATAAATGTCATAATGATCCTATTTTCGGAGGGCATGTTGGACATAAAAGACTATATGCCAAGTTAATAACAAAATATTATTGGAAAAGAATGGCAAAAGACATAGCTAAATTTATACGGAACTGTAAGAAATGTCAATTAAAAAAAATGAAATATAAAGAACCTCTACAATTAACAGAGACCTCAGAAAAACCATTTGACTTAGTAGTAATTGATACAATTGGTCCTTTACCAAGGACTATAAACAACAATTAATATCCCGTAACAATTATTTGTGACTTGACTATATTTCTAATAACGGTACCAATTCCCAACAAAGAAGCTAAAAGAGTTGCAAAAGCCATTGTTGAGAATTGTGTTTTGATATTCGGACCCATGAAAAATATTTTTAACAGATAGAGGAACCAAATATAAAAATCAAATAATGAGAGAAGTTCTTTCTTTGTTAAATATTGAGCATAAGTGTTCTACAGCTTACCATCATGAAACATTAGGGACGGTAGGAAGAAACCATAGAGTCCTTAATGAATACTTACGTTCATATATAAATGAAAATAAAGACAATTGGGACAGTTACTTATCATACTTTACTTACTGTCATAATTCAACACCAAACATGAGTTTCCAAGAAAAATATGCTCCATTTGAATTAGTTTTCGGTAAAACTCCAGTAATACCAGAATTTATGTTTAACAGTAAAATTGAAACAATATATAACTTTGACAATTATAGTAGAGAACTTAAATACAATTTACAAGTCATGAATAAAAAAGCATAATACTTACTACAAAAAGCTAAAGTAGATAATAAAAGACAATATATCCAGAACGCAAAAGGGTATGATTTTAAAAGAAATTATGAGCTCTTATTAAGAAAAGAAAATGCTCAACAATTAGATGCCTTATAAAATGGCCCATTTATTGTAACAAATATAGAAGTTTCAAATACTAAAATTAAAAACTTAGAAAATAAAGAAGAAATAGTACATAACAATAGATAAGTGAATATAATCATTAATTTTTACATAAAACCTACTTGAAGTCTAAAATAAAAATTTTTAATTCTAATTAAGGAAAATATGATGTAATACTAGTACCTACTTCTTAATATAAATTAATGTACTTGACCTACATTAACAAAACTAAATGAGTTGGTCAGCTCAGCAAATATGTATATGAAAATAAGAATAAAAGAAAAATATAATAACATTAGAGTTATTATTCTCTCTATAATAAGAATTTTTTTATAATTTTAAATAAAACTAAGAACATTTTTTTGAATACACCAATTCACTAATGTCAAAGCAATATCAACATTGTCTACTGTATATGTGCATATAATACAAATTTTTTTTTCTACCCTCACGATAGTAATGTATAATGTTTCAAAATATAAACTTGAATTTTTTTAACAAAAATTTTTACAAAAATTTTTTTTATAAACAAAAACAAACTCTTTTGGGTAGTTTAAAATTTTTGTTTTATTTTCCTCCTTTCCTTTTTCTTTCGGAGGGAGATGTAGTATAAAATATATATCTAAATACATAATTGATGTAGTATAATATATTGCCCGTTTTAAATGCAAATATAAAGATAAAACCCGTAATAGGTGGTCAACCTTTAACTTCGTTTGAATTCCTTCTATAACTTACTTAATATGAGTGCATTCACCGACCTGATAAATATGAATTTGATATATTATAATACCATGCAATCATTAATCATTATTAATCGTATATTGTATGCCATGATATCGTATATTGTATCATGATGAATGATCATCATGATTAATCATAAGCAATCATATTTCAAGTATTTCATAAAGGCAATGATCTAAACGAATGCAATAATAATTACGCTATGCTTTAATATACTATTAATTATCGATAAGAAATGTTATTGGTATTGATTACCAAACCTTATTGTTTTGTCCATCTATGTATATACTGATATTGCAAAATTGTAACAATATGAAAGAAAGTTAATTGGTATTAGTAGCGTTAGTTATAAGATTATAAATATTCTAATTGAGGTTAATAAAGATTGAGTAGATAGATAGAACTTGACTAGACTCGAAATATTTTTATTTAAACAAACATTACAAGATCATAACTTTTATTTTCTCTTTGTTTATTGTAAGCTTGTTGCCAATGGCCCTCAATCTGGTAAATGCTCCATTTACTATTGTTTCTAGTTCAAGGTTCGTATTTGCATTAAACAAAATACAAGTGTCATCACCCTTTATCTTATATTATGCTTTAATTTCGGCATTTAATATGTATTAGATATATAAGAGATGGACCTAAATTCAATCCTTGTGGCATTCCACACTAGATACTGGACTCCGCTAATGGAATTGCCATTTTTCGTTAGCACAGTTCTCTCACACAGGTAACTTTTTATGATATTTTTAGGTCTTCCTCTTATTCCCAATTCTTCAATTCTCTCCAGGAGTGTAGCATGATTTACAGTATTTTTTCATGTCTATGAAAATTGCTGCTACATAGTTGCCTTTGTTCAAATTTTCATTAACGAAGCCCAACATGTGCTATTGCGGTCTCCGTACCACTTGAATTTTGAAATCGAAACTGATATTTATCGAAGCCACAAGTTTTACTAATAAAATTCACTATTCTTTTGTTGGATATCTTTTCGTATACCTTGGCGAATATACATAAAATTTCTATTTTACGTTTTGTGCCCGCCACAAAAAACGAACCTCAAAAACTAAAGTGCCCGCTTCCGGAACTTTTATTATACCCTACACCTAAAGTATAGGGTATATTAACTTTGGTATGGTGTTTGTAACCACCAAAAGGAAGCGAGTTAGATATGGACATGTATATATATTCTGAATCAGGATCACCTCCTGAGTCGATTTAACGATGTCCGTCCCTCCGTCCGTCCGTTCGCACGATAACTCAAAAACTAATGAAGCTATCTTGATGCAATTTATATAGTAGGTTACTAATCACGAAAGGAAAGCTAAGTTCGAATTTGGACAAAATCGGTTCATGGCTTCGCATTCTTGGGGCTTCCGAATGATTCCGGAGCAAACGAGATTATCTCCAAAATCAACAAAGATAGAACCTTCAAATTTTGTACAATGATGTTCGTTCCCGTTCGATTTATGTTTCTGAAATTTAAGAGGATTTGGTCCATGGGTTTGGATTTTGGAAGCTTCCGAACGAGCCCCTGAGCAAATGAGATTATCTCCAAAAACAAGAAAGATATAACCTTTACATTTGGCAGAATGGTGTTCTTTCATCTTTGATTTATGTCTCTGAAATTTGAGAGGATTTAGCCCATGGGTTCGGATTTTGGAAGCTTCCGAACGAGCCCCAGAGCAAACGAGATTATCTCCAAAATCAACAAAGATAGAACCATAAATTTTTTACAATGATGTTTCTTCCCGTTCGATTTATGTCTCTGAAATTTAAGAGGATTTGGTCCATGGGTTTGGATTTTGGAAGCTTCCGAACGAGCACCAGAGCAAATGAGACTATCTCCAAAACCAACTAAGATAACCTGTAAATTTGGCAGAGTGGTGTTCTTTCAAAATCAACAAAGATAGAACCATAAATTTTTTACAATGATGTTTCTTCCCGTTCGATTTATGTCTCTGAAATTTAAGAGGATTTGGTCCATGGGTTTGGATTTTGGAAGCTTCCGAACGAGCACCAGAGCAAATGAGACTATCTCCAAAACCAACTAAGATATAACCTGTAAATTTGGCAGAGTGGTGTTCTTTCATGTTTTATTTAAGTCTCTGAAATGTGAGAGGATTTGGTTCATGGGTTCTTATCTTGGAAGCTTCCGAACGAGCCCCAGAGCAAACGAGTATATCTCCACAACCAACAAAGATAGAACCTTTATTTTTAGTACAAGAGTGTGCTGTTATGTTTCCTTTTCTATAAAATTGGAAACTTACATTTGAAAAAATTTGAACCATGGGTTCGAATTTTGGAAACTTCCGGACGAGAGCACATCTCCAAAACCAACAAAAGTAGAACCTTTAAATTTAGTACAATGGTGTTCTGGCATGTTTTCTTTATGTTTCTGAGATGGATTCGATGAATTGGAGTGGAAATTCGGGTACCTGACACACACTTCCCAAGGACTAACGATCTTCGAAATTAATAAAGATAGAAACTTAAAATGTTTTACAAAGATTTCAAGCATATCCTAAGAGGATGCTTCTTTTACGTTCCTGAAATTCGAGTTGAATAAAACAGAAAAGGGAAGAAGTTCAAGCAGCTACCAAAAAAACATGGATTTTTAATTTAATTCGAATTGTTCAGGTGTAGGGTATTAATAAGTTGGTTGCATCGACTTACTGTTACATTTACTTGTTTTGTTTCTCATTTTTAATTTTTCTATGACAGTATCGGGGACTAGGTTTTTTAAATCGACTGTACGAATCTACGCCCCATGAATTATGATCCCGAAACAAAAATGGAAAAGGCCCTAAAATTTGGTGGTTTAATTCATTATGAATTATGGCCCCAAAATAAAAAAAATTGGGGTCTTTCATTTTTATTTTGGGGTGATAATTAATAAATTATTGCCCCAAACGAAAAATGAAAAATAACCCCAAAAGTAATATTTTATAGAGCATATAGTTATAAAGCGAAAACAAATTTAATATAAGTAAGTAAGCCAAAATCTTCGAATCGAACTCTAAAATACCTTCTAATTATATTTGACATTAACATGGACGCTGATATTCAATATTAAAAGGCATATTAAAGTTGGTTACAAAATCATAGTTTTACCCCTTTTTTCACAGTATATATGTACATAATATATAGTTATATGTAGAAATATTGTTTTTTTTTTAATTTGGAAAAAGGAGATACCCTGATTTTCAATCCAACTATAAAAGGCCTGTAATTATTTTTGACCTTAGCCTAAGCACTGATATTTAAGGCTCTATGAATTAGTGTCGAACGAAATAATGTCGATTTCAAGAAGAAATGAAATAAAGTCGCAACAAATTTTGTAATTTTTTCGAAATTCATTTAATTTTTGACTTTACGACATTATTTCATAATGAAAGAAGGAAATAATGTCGCAAAATAAACAAATGAACAAATAAATTACCATAATACAATATAATCACCCATATTCTTGAAGACTCATCACTTAGGCGATGAAAATATGTATCACATCACGTCTATATAAATTTGTAATTCTCGAAGACTCATGATGAAAATTTTTATTATAATGGTAGTAATTTGCTGTCAAATGAAAATTTTGCCATATTTAAACGTTCAGCTAAAATTATTTAAAAAAAAGGTTTGGTTTTTAAATAGTAAATGAAAGAACATATTCATAAGTTGCAAGAGGCCGTCGTATCTTGCGAACCAGAAGTCGGACCGACGTGATTGAAAAAACCTAGTCCCGATTCTGTTATAGAAATTAAAAATAAAAAAAAAAATGAGAAAAGTACCAAAAAGTGGCGCTCTAGTTTTCGGGGTCTTTTTTTTTGGAGGGGCTTAAAGTCACCGTTTTATTTTATTTTTTTCTATATTTTAATTCTACAACAAAATTAGGGAGTACCTTTTTTAAATCATGTCGGTGCGACTTCTACTTCGCAAGATACTGGGGCTTCTTGCAACTTATAACTATGTATGTACTGCGATGCCAGTTCAATATATAAAACAAAAAAAAATTTTTAATTTGTAAAATATACTAAACAAAAACAACATTCACTAAAATACTTATATGTATATTATTTTTAAGTATTTATAATTATTTTTAATTATACATACTTCTTTTCCACTCTATCCATTTATATATTTTTATTTAAACTTAGACTTAACTAAAAACTAAAAAAAAAATACTTAATTCCTAAGAATTACTAAAAAGTGGTATTTATCGTACAAGAAATTTGCCGTGATAGAAAATGGCTATCGCTTCATAGGAAAGGTCTTGCAGAATAGCAAATCATCGCATCAGTGATACTCTTCGTATGATGAGTCTTCAAGAATATGGGTGAATATTTTAATCAAATAAAAAAGCACCAGTTAAAAATTTACAAATAAAAATACTTTAATAAAATAATTATTTGAATTATACGAAAACCGTTATTGAATCATCGATTGGATTTCGACAGTAAGGACATAAATATTATTCATTCTCATATATGTATAAGCGAGATTCTGTATTAGGAGGGATTTTATATTTCCTTTTAAAATGAGCGTTATTAGCCTTTTACAATATATTTATATATTTATCTATATGCGAGATTCTGAATTAGGAAGGATTTCAGAGTTGGATTCTAAAGCACAGTTATAGAGCCTTTTCCAGAATATTTATATAATATATGTACATATATGTTAGATTCTGAATTGGATTCAAAATCATTGATTTTGTACTCCACTATAAAATCACTTCTTATTTAGAATCTTGCATATACATGGTATGTATATATGAATGTTCTGGAAAAGGCGTATAACTTCACTTTAGAATCCAACTCTAAAATTTCTCCTAATTCAGAAAGCAGCATATACCTACAAATAGTATTTTGAACGTTCAGAGGTAATCTATTATATAATCTTATTGCTGATGGTATTAGAATGTTTAGGTGTTTCTGCGTTAGACTGAATGAGATATTTATCATTTCTTCCAGTATCGCCAGCTCTTATTGCGAGCTGCTGCTTATTTTTTATAAGTTCCTTTTTTATTTTATATACATATTTATACCATTTATCAATCTTTCCAATGTCTCAGGTTCTTAAATAGATAAGCAAAGTATTATTAATAAATATTTTACAGTCAGCTTTTAGCAAATTTCATATTGGACACGATAGTAGTTATAACGTGGGCCCAGTAATAGATGCTTTTGGCATTCCCATAGTCAATGCATTTTCATTACTATGCACATCATTGACCTTGGCCACCTGTCAAAGCCTGTTTTTGAAAAATTTGTTGAATAGTATTTGAGGAAACCCCATATTCCAATTTCATTTACTCTGTCCAATAAAATGCCATAATTTTTTTTATCAAGATTAGAAGAATCTAGAATGAATCATTGATTACTGCATTAGTGCCATGAGATTTCTGGAAGCCAATTTGATTAATATCGAATCCACTAAAACTTTTTAAATTCACAAATGTTTTTATTGATTATCTTTTTAGAAATTTTACTCAATTAACAATTAGGACACCTTTTGTGTCTCTTATATAATTCGTTTCTATATCCCATTAGTTTTAAAATTTGCCTAGACATATGATGGTACCTTCTAGTTCTAATTTTATCTAAATTATATTGACAGCTTGAAATTGTAATTTTATTCTAATTGGCAAAGCTTTTATGATTTTAATAATTCTATGGTTTATATTTAATTTTGATGATGGTTAGCCGTCTGTTTTGAATTACGAAGGATAGACATCTGACAACTCGCAGATTATTTCTAACTTTGCCACTTTGTTTTCGAAAAGCTATCGAAAAGGCAAACACATACCCCATGAATGAAGCATGCCTAGAGAACTGAGTTCTCCAATCTTCAAGTTTTGACATTAATGCTGTCAACTTAACGAATGATATCATAATGCCTCAACTTATTTCTCTTAAAGATGATTTTTCACATGGTTCGAATGGAATACCGCCAGCCATTTTAAAATACTGAGCTTAGCAGTATATGTTTTCTTCCTCGTAAAAAAACATCACCAGAAAAAACGTTTATCAATTTCTAAAATGAAATTTTACATTGTATCTAAAACTATTTCATTTAATTGAAATTACTTTACTGAAAACGTATGACGACTCATTCTGAAGTGTCTGTAAAATATATCAACGGGGTACAAATTTATTGTATTGAAGTACATACCTCTGAACCGTAGGTATGCTTCTTCTACAAATTTTTATACTACTATAAGCTAAAAACATTTTAACCCATGTTGAACAGCTGTACTTAAGCGAGTACAGCTATTTCTTACAACATTATTCCGAAATCGAAAAATCTAATGAAAAAAAGTTGATTCAAATTTCTAATAGATGTAGCAGTGGTAGTAAAAAGTAATATTTTGTCTGTTGGAAAAGGTTATTTATGCTTCTAAATCGGGGAAAGTTTTAGGTGACAGAAATTTGTTTTAACTTTTGATTAAAAAATAATAAAAAAAAACAAAAAGTGTCTAATTTTCACGAAAATATTTTGAAAAAAAAAAAACAGAAATATAATATGTTGAATTCAAAGTAGGTAATTTTAGTTTTTAGATTTTGTGTAAAAGGCGTTTAAATGATGTTTGGGTACAATGGGTATAAAATATAATGTAAAATTTAAGCTCTTCTTTTTTTTGGTTTTTCTTTAGCTGCTCTTTGTCTTACATTTTTCAAAAAAATATAGTATGTATATTATAAGTGTAATATGTATGTATGTATTGTTTTACATGTATGATACGTACATATTTGTATATATGCATTTGTTTTTATAGAAATATGTACATTTACTTATATAAATTTTTTAAATTTTTTTCGGAAAAAGTAGTTGAGAGCGATAGAGCTTTTTTCTTTAAAATTTTATATGAACTTGTATAATATATGTATTTTTTAAAAGGATGTATATATGTATATGATATATATATGTAATAGGTATAATAAGTATATAGATATAGATATATAGTATATAGTATATAGATATATGCTTATGTATATAGTCCTAAGAACCACATCCTATTAATAAAAATCTAGCGCAGAAACACCTAAACATTCTAATAACATCAGCAATAAGATTATATAATAGATTACCTCAGGATGTTCAAAATACTAATACTAAAACAAAAAAATCACATCACTCTTTTATTTCTCAGAAGATGCGCATAACTTCGAAAAGACATAACTTCGCTTTAGAATCCAACTCTAAAATTCCTCCTAATTCAGAAAGCCGCATATACCTACAAATAGTATTTTGAACGTCCTGAGGTAATCTATTATATAATCTTATTGTTTCTGCGTTAGATTGAATGGGATATTTATCATTTCTTCCAGTAACGCCAGCTCTTATTGCGAGCTGCTGATTATTTTTTATAAGTTCCTTTTTTATTTTATACACATATTTATACCATTTATCAATCTTTCCAATGTCTCAGTATTTGTTCTTAAATAGATAAGCAAAGTATTATTAATAAATATTTTATAGTCAGCTTTTAAGTTAGCAAATTTCATATTGGACACGATAGTAGTTATAACGTGGGCCCAATAATAGATCCTTGTGGCATTCCCTTAGTCAATGCACTTTCATTACTATGCACATCATTGACCTTGGTCACCTGTAAAAGTCTGTGTTCGAAAATTAGTTGAATAGTATTTGAGGAAACCCTCTTATTCCAATTTCATTTACTCTGTCCAATAAAATACATTAATTTTCTTTATCAAGATTAGAAGAATCTAGAATGAATCATTGATTACTACATTAGTGCCATGAGATTTCTGGAAGCCAATTTGATTAATATCGAATCCACTAAAACTTTTTAAATTCACAAATGTTTTTATTGATTATCTTTTTAGAAATTTTACTCAATTAACAATTAGGACACCTTTTGTGTCTCTTATATAATTCGTTTCTATATCCCATTAGTTTTAAAATTTGCCTAGACATATGATGGTACCTTCTAGTTCTAATTTTATCTAAATTATATTGACAGCTTGAAATTGTAATTTTATTCTAATTGGCAAAGCTTTTATGATTTTAATAATTCTATGGTTTATATTTAATTTTGATGATGGTTAGCCGTCTGTTTTGAATTACGAAGGATAGACATCTGACAACTCGCAGATTATTTCTAACTTTGCCACTTTGTTTTCGAAAAGCTATCGAAAAGGCAAACACATACCCCATGAATGAAGCATGCCTAGAGAACTGAGTTCTCCAATCTTCAAGTTTTGACATTAATGCTGTCAACTTAACGAATGATATCATAATGCCTCAACTTATTTCTCTTAAAGATGATTTTTCACATGGTTCAAATGGAATACCGCCAGCCATTTTAAAATACTGAGCTTAGTAGTATATGTTTTCTTCCTCGTAAAAAAACATCACCAGAAAAAACGTTTATCAATTTCTAAAATGAAATTTTACATTGTATCTAAAATTATTTCATTTAATTGAAATTACTTTACTGAAAACGTATGACGACTCATTCTGAAGTGTCTGTAAAATATATCAACGGGGTACAAATTTATTGTATTGAAGTACATACCTCTGAACCGTAGGTATGCTTCTTCTACAAATTTTTATACTACTATAAGCTAAAAACATTTTAACCCATGTTGAACAGCTGTACTTAAGCGAGTACAGCTATTTCTTACAACATTATTCCGAAATCGAAAAATCTAATGAAAAAAAGTTGATTCAAATTTCTAATAGATGTAGCAGTGGTAGTAAAAAGTAATATTTTGTCTGTTGGAAAAGGTTATTTATGCTTCTAAATCGGGGAATGTTTTAGGTGACAGAAATTTGTTTTAACTTTTGATTAAAAAATAATAAAAAAAACAAAAAGTGTCTAATTTTCACGAAAATATTTTGAAAAAAAAAAAACAGAAATATAATATGTTGAATTCAAAGTAGGTAATTTTAGTTTTTAGATTTTGTGTAAAAAGCGTTTAAATGATGTTTGGGTACAATGGGTATAAAATATAATGTAAAATTTAAGCTCTTCTTTTTTTTGGTTTTTCTTTAGCTGCTCTTTGTCTTACATTTTTCAAAAAATTGCAAATTTTTTGGAAAAAAACGGTTATTATTATCGATTAGAAGTGTCCTTGATTTATTGAGTATTGGAAACTCAATATATACCTATTATATATATATTATAAGAAGCCTAAGATGGTAAATCATTGAGTAAAAGGGTTTTAAATGTCTGTCATTTACAGATTAAATATGTTTTAAGCTCTTCTTTTTTTCGGTTTTTCTTTAGCTGCTCTTTGTCTTACATTTTTCAAAAAAATATAGTATGTATATTCTAAGTGTAATATGTATGTATGTATTGTTTTACATGTATGATACGTATATATTTGTATATATGCATTTGTTTTAATAGAAATATGTACATTTACTTATATAAATTTTTTAAATTTTTTTCGGAAAAAGTAGTTGAGAGTGATACAGCTTTTTTCTTTAAAATTTTATATGAACTTGTATAATATATGTATTTTTTAAAAGTATGTATATATGTATATTATATATATATGTAATATGTATAATATATACATAATATGCCTTATATATAGTCCTAAGAACCACATCCTAGTGGAAAAAGTTCCTGAATTTTAACCAGCTATTAATAACTGGTGAAAATAAATGATAAATAAATATATAGTCCTTTCCACTTCAGTTCCTTTAAAAATCCCTTTTTGCATACTGATTCGAAAATAAAACAAAAAAATAACATCATTCTTGTATTTCTCATGATGCGCAAGATGCGCATAATAAAATAAAAATTCTGTTTCGGAATAAAAGCAAATCAATTCTTTTAGAGTGCGGTCTACATTTTTCAAACACATAAAATATCAGAATGTTTATCAGTTTTATATATATATATACATACAAATATACTAAATTTTTTGCTGAGTAAAACAGCGACATGGCTTGGGTTGATTTACTTGATCAGTCCATAAATCTATATAAAATAAAAATACGCAGCAAAAAGTATTGGTGAATCTTATTTATTAATATTATTGATATGGCTATTACAAACTCCTGGAAGCTACACATGCTAGCTGCGAATACCAAACTACATCAGCTACATTTTACCAAAATTATCACTAAGTATTATTTAAAAAGCCAATCAACATCGAACATCCAAAAAGATCCTTCCAGTGAAGTGATTACTTTGTCAGGAGATAACGTTGGACACTTTCCAGAAAGAATTGAAAAGCTCGAAGAGTTCGTTGGCTGCAGAAAATATATAAAATAAGTGTAAGTGTGTGTAAAAAATTGTAAGTGTGTTGAAAAAAATTGTTTTGCAGTATTTCATTCAATATAAAAAAAATTATAGTTTTGTACCCATTGTACTCAATTAAGTACATAGCTATAAAATCTTTGAACAATAAATTTTTAAAAATCTAACAACGGATTTTTTTTTTAACTTTCCTATAACTATTTAACAAAAAGAAATTCCAAAAATTTCCCTACAGGTTAGGGTTGGGTTCATATGGGTTAAGAAGTTTTCTTTTATTTTCTCAATTTGTTAAATGTTGTATACCTCGTTTATTTTGTTTTACGAAATTGCTAAGTAAAACGTTTATGAAAATACAATTTTTTCTTTTAAATATATTTCCGCTCATTTTTATGTTAATAAATCAAATTTTGGGAAAACTAAAGAGAAATGTGAATAGTTATTTTGTTCAGCAAATTATTTTTGAATGTAGTACTTTTTTCTGCAGCGTTCTATTATTTTGCGGCAGAAAGTATCTAAAAGATTAATAACTACAATTTTAGAACTGCACACATGAACTCAACCGTGGTAGGTCCTCTTTGCAAATTATTTAATTGGTCATTGCAAAGTGGTCCTTTGCCAGAATTCTAGAAATGCTCCCTCATTATAACAATTTTTAAGAAAGAGGCTCATGGGCAAGTAAATAATTATAGACAATTTGTTAAGCTGTCAACCATTTCAAAACTCTGAAACAATTACTTATGAATACTTTGTTGACTATTGTAAATCTTTTATAACAATAGAACAACATTTCCAGTTTTCTAACTAATCTTACCGAATTCGTTTCTGTTGTTCTTAATACAATGGAAACCGAAACCAGGTAGTTTATATAATTACTGATATCAGTTAGGCAATTGATTTAATCGCTTAAAATAATCTTTAAAAAGCATAAGGTAATATAATTGAATTGGCTATCATCTTAGCTAGGTCATATCAAGTTATATTTAGATCACCAATTTCTGCAATTTTTGTTGGAAATTCAGGTAGTTTACTTCTCTCGTCGTTGTTTTGCTGATGACACTAAATTGGCCAAATAATCACTTGTGTTCGGGACTGGAATTACATAAATACAACATGATCTGAATAAATTCAGTGAGTGGTGCAAGAACCACAATCTCAAATTAAATTTTAGAAAGTGTCAAACTACTATGACCTTTTCAAGGCTACGTATTAACTCAGACATCAGATATGAGTATTTTCTGATTGCGCTTCTGATTTGGGTTTGGCATTAAATAACGGACTAGATTTCAAAAGTCATCTTAACCACATAGTTAATAGGGCTAACTCTACGCAAGGCTTCATTATGCGTTTGTCAAAGGAGTTTTCTGAGCCCAATATCGCGAAGCTTCTTTTCCTACGTTTACCTACGTTTTTTCATTACCTAGACTTTCTCTAATAGAACTTTTAGAGAAACGGTAGAACTTTAATATTTCACACCATTTTTATTAACAATTGCAAAAACCAATTATAAAAGTAGCGCAGGATTGCACAATTAACGAACAAAAAAAAGTTTAATCCAGTCATCGAATCCAAAACTAATATAGAAACATTTGTAGTAAATAAATAACAAAAATAATTTACAGTTAACTTTAAATAAATTTAAAAACAATAACACTAAATGAACTAAATAAAAAAGTAGTTTTTTTTTGAGAAAGTGGACAACAAAGATAATTAAAGTAAAACTTAAAAGTGGGTAGGAACAAACTTCTCAATTAAAATAAAATGAAATAAAATTACAAAATAAACATTTTAAATAGTTTATGAGAAGATTAATTAGAAACAAATTAAAATGGATGTAAGATTTGAAAATCTTTGTTCTTTCAGAATTTCTTAGGTTAGAATTTAAAAAAGTTAATAATTTTAATTTCAATAAACACAATAATGGAAATATGATAAATTGTAATAAAAATTACTTTACTTAAAATCATGCAAATAGTTATTCTAAGTAAATAATTTCAAAAGAAATATATTTAAGAATATTAAGTCTTACTGGATTTTCATAAGAAATGATAAGGTTTTACTTGGTACTGTGTAATTAATAAAATTGTAATAATTTTATTTTTTTTTGTCGCGTATTCTACTGTAATTATATTTATTTTGGAGTTTTTTTTAATGATTGTGAATTTGCAAATAAAAATAATTATAGAAATAATTCAAACAACAATTATTCCAGAAATAACCCTAGTTATTCGCAAAATAAAAACTGAACAAAATTATAGAAATTATAATTGAAATAATTATTATCAAAATAGGTCTGGTAACTTTAGAGCAAATAATGCCATGTTAAACAGAATACCTCTGGAGAAAACGATGATTAAATGGAAGTTCACAATATTGAAAAAACTAGTAGAGCAAACAAATCTAATAGTATCAATCTCTTTTAAATTAACTTTAGAACTAACCACAATAAAAATTACGATTAAAAAAATTGAAATTTAACTCTTTGTACTTTTAATGCATAATAGACAAATTCATAACTTATTTATAAATAGTAAAAACCTCATAGAATTAGAAGCTCATACACCAGCGTTTGACGAGTTGAAAACTAATAAAGGAGCTTTTATTAAATGTAAGGTAAAAAATTTACCAAATTATTCATACCATTTTATAATAAGAATTGATTTACTGAAAAGCTTAAATTGCATAATCAATTTAGAAGAGGGAACTATAAAATTTAACAACCAAATTATAAGATTTGAAGATAACTCATGTATGTATATTTAATAACATACTTTGGAACCCAATGAACCTAACCTTGAAATTTTACTGTTAAATTATTTAAACGAAGAAGAGTACTTAGAAATAAAAGATGGAGATAATTTAACTAGCACTACAGCTATTGAGCATGAAATTATAACAAACACAGAAAAAGTTACAAACGCAAAGTTGTATAGATTTTCACTACAGTACGGACAGGAAGTACGTAGACAAGTAAGTGAAATGGAAGAGCAAGTAAACATAAGAAAAAGCAACTCCAGATATGCAAACCCACTAATTGTCGTTCTTAAGAAGAAGATTACAGGAACTTAAACGAAATAACAGTATAAGATAAATCCCCACTCCAAACATATATCAAATATTGGATAAATTAAGAAAAGTTGAATATTTCAGCAATATGGATTTCGCCAAAGGATACCATCAGATTTTAATTAACGAAGAAGACAGAAAAAAAACTGCTTTCGTAAACCCCCATGGATAGAAGCTTTCTTATCTAGCAGAACAACCTATATCATTCCCCTTAAGCAACCTAAGGAGCAACCTATATCATTCCACTTAAGGATTTTAAATAAACACGAACAAAATGATTGTGCAACTTATAAGGAATTTCTTGCCATAATTTGGTCGGTGAACTACTTTAGCCCGTATCTTTATCGGAAAAAATTCAGAATTCTAACGGACCACTTACCTATTTAGTACTTCCAAATCAAATATAATGGTAAAGACTTCTCACCTAGACTTTAGAAATGCCTACTAAAGTTAAGAGAGTACAGTTCTGATATAAAATATTTGAAAGTAAAGGAGAATAAAGTAGCAGACTTTAAAGCATAATGATCAAATCAGTGAAAAAAACGAAGTATCTAAAAATACTAATATACATAAATGAAAAAAATGTATCATATTTTGGTTTATTTAATATCGAAGGTAAACACAACAGCGCAGCGATGGCAACGGTACACTCAGCGGAAGAGGAATTATTAGAGCACATTCCAATTAAAGAAAATTGTAAATAAATATAGAACGCAGATGATAATAAAACTGACAATAATACTGAAGAAATATGAATAATATTTAGAAGAAGAATAATATATATTGCCGAACATGATTTTAAAAGATTAGTAGAAATTTTTAAAAATATATAAGAGTAGGTACATTCTCAGAATTATCTAATAGTAAATATAATAAAGTACATCAAAAGTTAATCGAATTATATTCTAATAATAGAAAAAAAAAATTCATAAGATGTTCTTATAGGGCACAAGAATTAAAAACAGAGACGGAAAGTGTAAATAAAATTTCCTTGTAATGTATAGGAGAAAGTTTTTATTTAGGAATTCAAGAAACATATAACAATATTAAAAATAAATATATTACTCTAAACTATTATAACTAATTCGGATAGTAATAAATCAATGCGAAGTATGTCAGACAGTAAAATAAGGCAGAAATCCCATAAAATCTTGGTTCTAAATCATAGCAACTACATCAAACTTGAACGAAATAACACCATTTTTGATAATAATGTATAAATTTTCGAAATTCGGTACTTCATACTATATAAATGATAGAAATCATACCACTATTTGAGAAAAATTAGAACATCATCTTACGCAAATAGGTAAACCACAAAAATGTTTAGCTCATAATGAATTGAAAGCAATTCAAATTACAGAATTATTAAACGGAGAATGAATTTCTTTACATTTGACTAAACCCAACGGTTTTATGAGAAACGGAGATATTGAAAGATTTCTTAACTTTATGGCAGACAAATATTCAAATTAAATAAAAATACTTTCTCTATACAAATTAGAAAGGTATCATTGGAAAATCAAACACTTAAAAAAAATTAAAGTAAATATAGAATTAGTAAAAAGTGATAAAATTAATAAATTAAATAAAAGTCGCGAAAACTATGAAGAAACCAGATCTATAGGCTTTATAAAAATATTTAAGACAGTGATACATAAAGAACAGCCAAAATTTAAGAAAACCAAACTTAACAAGATACATAAAAGTAATATTAAGCGGCCTCTTAAATTTTCAGATATTAAAAATGTTGACGTTGGTCCTGCTATTAACGAGTTACATTAAGTACACGTTACGATTAAGTACATCAAAAGTTAATCTAATTATTTTCTAATAATAGAAAATTAAAATTTATAAGAGGCATAAAATATATAGGGCACAAGAATTTAAATCAGAGACGGAAAGTGTAAATGAAATTACCTTGTATTGTATAGGATAAAGCTTTAATTTATTATATAACTAAATGATAGAAATCATATCACTATTTGAGAAAAATTAGAACAGCATTTTACCCAAAAAGGTAAATGCAGTAGGAATAACTAGGAAAGATGGTTGTTTGGAACCTTAGACGAACAAATTAGGTATAGAAAAATATTTTAAAATCTGAGAATACAATCAAAATAATCTAATAAATAAATGCTAACGAGTAAATTAAAATAAATTTTTCGAGTAAATTAAAATAAATTAAACGAGTAATATTACCAGTTTAATAATATTTTTTATAATTTAAAAACTGTCATCAAAAATGACAAGACGATACTGGAAAATCAAATTAATAAAATGAGGGAACCAATAACTTCAACAAAACTTATAACACACTTTATTATTCAAAATATAGTTAGTAAAAGGAAGGATAGAGACTATTTAAAGTAATTTAGGATCTACAAGACATGGTGCATCAGAATATCTGAAACATATGAAGAAATTAAAGGTTATAGCAAAGAATATAAAAGGCGTAGCGAAGTTTCGCGACTGTTCATTATTATTCGCTATTAAAATTCTAAGTAAAATTAAGCAAATTCAATTGAAGGTTTTAATTCCGTTACTAAATAAATTAAGTAAAGAAATAGATTAAATGCTGGAGATCGTTTTTGAGTGCAATAATTTAACAAATCAATATGAATCATTAAAAACTTTAAATGAATTAAAAATAAGCAAACATTGCATAATAAAAAAAATTGCAAACTTATAAGTAATAATTTGCCAGAAATAGTTCAAATTGATGAAGAGACTATTGTAATTAAAAATGTTAAAATCGATATGTACCAATCATCTGGCAAAACAAATGTAACTTTGCATTTTAATTTCAAACTGGAAATTATATACCATTATTCTTTTAAATTAAAAGAGATAATGTATGAAAGATTTTTTACCTAAACAAGCAAAGGTTGGAAAATTTTCAAAATGATGAAATTATAATTAACAACTTAATTAATGAAAATAATATTACAAAATTGCATTACAATAAAATTATCATAGAATAAAAATATGGTCTAACTGCTGTAATAATTTTCATAATTGTACCTATTTGTTATAAATAAAGTATTTGCATATAGAAAGAATTTAAAGAAAAGTTTATAGTAAAAACAATTAAGGAAAATTCTAAATCTAACTGGAGAGAAGTTACTTATATGTATTTCACTTATTGTTACCTGTAAAAATAATGCAGACATGACATCGGCATTTTCTGTTCACACAAATTTTGGAACAATCCTTCAAAATAATTATAATAAAATTTAAATGATCAAGTTTCAAAATTAATTAATATTTTTAATTTACAAAAATGATTATACTAAAACAAATATTGTTCCATAAATTACTAGCCAAATGCGAATACTCTTATTTCATAATTATTTTTTAGATTTTAGTAAAATAAATGTTGAATTAGCAAAATGAAATATTCAAATTATTAAATAAATATTATAATATATATTAATAGACTAAAAAAATTTTGTAATAATTTGATGTGGAGAAATCAGTGTTTGGGCACATAGTGTAAAATTTAATATGCACTTGCTAATTAATTTTTGTCTTTTGATGATTTGGTTATTTAAATTTTTATAGGAGCCCTGGTGGCCTAATGGGTAAGATCGTATGAAATACGTTGTAAACACCGACGGAGTGTGGCTTGGTATAATTATAACACAAGTCTTAAGTAAGTACTTGGTATAACACAAGTCTTAAGTATTCCCCGTTACGGAATTTACAGCCACGCCTAAAAGAGAAATGCAACATTTACAAAACAAAAAAAGATTTAATTTTTTTAAATGCTTTAATTTTGTTCAAATTATTAATTGTTAAATTACAAAAATTATCTAATTAGAATAGAAAATGAATTATGTTTTATTTACATAAATATGTAAATAAACATAAATATACATATTTATATTTACATAAATATATATTCCGAATCAGAATCACCTCCTGAGTCGATTTAACGATGTCCGTTCGCACAATAACTCAAAAACTAGTAAAGCTATCTTGATAAAATTTATATAGTAGGTTACTAATTACGAAAGGAAGGCTAAGTTGTAATCTGGACAAAATTGGTTCATGGGTTCGGATTCTGGAAGCTTCCGTATGATTCCGGAGCAAACGAGATTATCTCCAAAATCAACAATGATAGAACCTTTAAATGGTGTTCTAAAATGGTGTTCTTTCAAGTTTAAATTGTGTTCTTTTTTTAAGTCTCTGAAATTTTAGAGGATTTGGTTCATGAGTTCGGATTTTGAAAGCTTCCGAACGCTCCAAAACCAACAAAAGTATAGAACTTTAAAATTTGGTACAAGGATGTTCTGTCATGTTTTTTTTAAGTCTCTAATATTTGAGTGGATTTGGGGCATGGATTCAAATTTGAAAGCATTTGGACTATGGATTCGGATTTTGGAAGCTTCCGAACGAGCCCCAGAGTAAACGAGTATGTCTTCAAAACCAATAAAGATAGAACCTTTGAATTTGATACAATGGTGTTCTTTCGTGTTTGATTTGTTTCTGAAATTTGAGAGGGAGGGGAGCACAAGAGCAAAGGAGCATATCTACAAAGCCAACAAAAGTAGAACCTTTATATTTAGTACAATGGTGTTCTGGCATGTTTTCTTTATCCTATCATTGTCTAGCAGGTTTTCTTATATCCTTTCCTATAACAAACGAACATATCTCCGAAACCAATAAAGATGGAACCTTTATATTTGGTACAAGGAAATTCTGTTATTCCTTTTCTTTAAAATTTAAAACTGACATTTGAGATGATTTGGATCATGTGTTTGGATATTGGAAACTTTCGCTTCTTTTAGGTTTCTGAAATTCGAGTTGAATAAGGAAGAAAAGAGGAGTGGTTCAAGCAGCTGCTAAAAAACTTGAGGATTTTTAATTTAATTTTTAATTTTTATCTGACTCATGGCGCAGTGGTTAAGTCGCCAACCTTTCAATCGAAGGGTCTTGGATTCAAACTCCGGTCAGGTCATAAATAAAAAATATGTAATACTTTTATATCGTAATAATGTATATCGTATAATTAATATTAGTAATAATAATAATAATATTAATAATAATAACAATAATTATAATAATAATAATAATAATAATAATAATAATAATAATAATAATAATAATAATAATAATAATAATAATAATAATAATAATAATAATAATAATAATAATAATAATAATAATAATAATAATAATAATAATAATAATAATAATAATAATAATAATAATAATAATAATAATAATAATAATAATAATAATAATAATAATAATAATAATAATAATAATAATAATAATAATAATAATAATAATAATAATAATAATAATAATAATAATAATAATAATAATAATAATAATAATAATAATAATAATAATAATAATAATAATAATAATAATAATAATAATAATAATAATAATTAATAATTAATAATTAATAATTAATAATTAATAATTAATAATTAATAATTAATAATTAATAATTAATAATTAATAATTAATAATTAATAATTAATAATTAATAATTAATAATTAATAATTAATAATTAATAATTAATAATTAATAATTAATAATTAATAATTAATAATTAATAATTAATAATTAATAATTAATAATTAATAATTAATAATTAATAATTAATAATTAATAATTAATAATTAATAATTAATAATTAATAATTAATAATTAATAATTAATAATTAATAATTAATAATTAATAATTAATAATTAATAATTAATAATTAATAATTAATAATTAATAATTAATAATTAATAATTAATAATTAATAATTAATAATTAATAATTAATAATTAATAATTAATAATTAATAATTAATAATTAATAATTAATAATTAATAATTAATAATTAATAATTAATAATTAATAATTAATAATTAATAATTAATAATTAATAATTAATAATTAATAATTAATAATTAATAATTAATAATTAATAATTAATAATTAATAATTAATAATTAATAATTAATAATTAATAATTAATAATTAATAATTAATAATTAATAATTAATAATTAATAATTAATAATTAATAATTAATAATTAATAATTAATAATTAATAATTAATAATTAATAATTAATAATTAATAATTAATAATTAATAATTAATAATTAATAATTAATAATTAATAATTAATAATTAATAATTAATAATTAATAATTAATAATTAATAATTAATAATTAATAATTAATAATTAATAATTAATAATTAATAATTAATAATTAATAATTAATAATTAATAATTAATAATTAATAATTAATAATTAATAATTAATAATTAATAATTAATAATTAATAATTAATAATTAATAATTAATAATTAATAATTAATAATTAATAATTAATAATTAATAATTAATAATTAATAATTAATAATTAATAATTAATAATTAATAATTAATAATTAATAATTAATAATTAATAATTAATAATTAATAATTAATAATTAATAATTAATAATTAATAATTAATAATTAATAATTAATAATTAATAATTAATAATTAATAATTAATAATTAATAATTAATAATTAATAATTAATAATTAATAATTAATAATTAATAATTAATAATTAATAATTAATAATTAATAATTAATAATTAATAATTAATAATTAATAATTAATAATTAATAATTAATAATTAATAATTAATAATTAATAATTAATAATTAATAATTAATAATTAATAATAATTAATAATTAATAATTAATTAATAATTAATAATTAAAATAATTAATAATTAAAATAATTAATAATTAAAATAATTAATAATTAAAATAATTAATAATTAAAATAATTAATAATTAAAATAATTAATAATTAAAATAATTAATAATTAAAATAATTAATAATTAAAATAATTAATAATTAAAATAATTAATAATTAAAATAATTAATAATTAAAATAATTAATAATTAAAATAATTAATAATTAAAATAATTAATAATTAAAATAATTAAAATAATTAATAATTAAAATAATTAATAATTAAAATAATTAATAATTAAAATAATTAATAATTAAAATAATTAATAATTAAAATAATTAAAATAATTAATAATTAAAATAATTAATAATTAAAATAATTAATAATTAAAATAATTAATAATTAAAATAATTAATAATTAAAATAATTAATAATTAAAATAATTAATAATTAAAATAATTAATAATTAAAATAATTAATAATTAAAATAATTAATAATTAAAATAATTAATAATTAAAATAATTAATAATTAAAATAATTAATAATTAAAATAATTAATAATTAAAATAATTAATAATTAAAATAATTAATAATTAAAATAATTAATAATTAAAATAATTAATAATTAAAATAATTAATAATTAAAATAATTAATAATTAAAATAATTAATAATTAAAATAATTAATAATTAAAATAATTAATAATTAAAATAATTAATAATTAAAATAATTAATAATTAAAATAATTAATAATTAAAATAATTAATAATTAAAATAATTAATAATTAAAATAATTAATAATTAAAATAATTAATAATTAAAATAATTAATAATTAAAATAATTAATAATTAAAATAATTAATAATTAAAATAATTAATAATTAAAATAATTAATAATTAAAATAATTAATAATTAAAATAATTAATAATTAAAATAATTAATAATTAAAATAATTAATAATTAAAATAATTAATAATTAAAATAATTAATAATTAAAATAATTAATAATTAAAATAATTAATAATTAAAATAATTAATAATTAAAATAATTAATAATTAAAATAATTAATAATTAAAATAATTAATAATTAAAATAATTAATAATTAAAATAATTAATAATTAAAATAATTAATAATTAAAATAATTAATAATTAAAATAATTAATAATTAAAATAATTAATAATTAAAATAATTAATAATTAAAATAATTAATAATTAAAATAATTAATAATTAAAATAATTAATAATTAAAATAATTAATAATTAAAATAATTAATAATTAAAATAATTAATAATTAAAATAATTAATAATTAAAATAATTAATAATTAAAATAATTAATAATTAAAATAATTAATAATTAAAATAATTAATAATTAAAATAATTAATAATTAAAATAATTAATAATTAAAATAATTAATAATTAAAATAATTAATAATTAAAATAATTAATAATTAAAATAATTAATAATTAAAATAATTAATAATTAATAATAAATAATAATTAATAATAAATAATAAATAATAAATAATAATAATAATAATAGTAATAATAGCTAGAACAGTAGAGCCATCTTTGGTTATATCATGCAAGTAAGGTGTTATATACTGCTGCACGTTGTAATCCACTGATGGCGCTGACTCTGTAGTAAAATAATATTAATAAGAATATTAATACCAATAATAGCAGCCGCTACAGTGACAGTGGGGGTTGCTTTCAATAATTACCTCATGTAGCAATATATATACTACTACTACATGTTGTAACTGTTGTGACGGCTTTAGTCACTGTTAGCAAAATAATAATAGGCGGATTCATTGTTTCCTTACAGTCCCACTCCCAGTTCAATGTTTCCGTATCCATTTTCCTATCCTTTCCTATCCCTACTCCCTAGCCAATATACTGCTTTCGCAGGTAAGGGTTTCATCCCACTATATTGGCTAAAGGGGGAGGTGGGTTTAGTCAGTAAGAATCTGACACTACCAAGGGGTAATTCTTGGTGTCTTTGGAAGATTCCCACCTCCCTTAGGAAAAAAAAAAAAAATTGTAATTATTCAAGTGTAGGTTATTAATTAGTCGGTTGCATCGGCTTACTGTTACATTTACTTGTTTTATATTTGTTTATGACTTGAAGTATGTATGTTTGCAATACAAGTTAACACCGGGATCATATTTCATATTTATTTTTTCATACAACCTGGAATATGTTCTATCAACAGAAATAATATGAAAACATGTTACAACGCGTTTTGCTTAATCAGCGTCTACAATAATTATAGTGAGAAACTACATAAAATATGTTTCCCAATTAAATTTGCATTGTAATCAAATTTGTATCATAAACTGTAATAAAATTATAATAACTATAAAAATAAACTGAAAGGAATAATTTTAATAAAAAAAAAGAGGAAATTTGAAATTTAAAAAATAATTTAAATAAAAACCATAATTTAAATAAAAATTTTTAATAAATTTAAACGATAATTAATTATTTTAAATAAAAATTATAATCGTGTAATAAAAATATGCGATAAATTAAAAACAATTAAAAAAAATTAAACAAAAAAACGAAAATTAAAATTATAATTAAAATATTTAAAATAAGTTGTTATATATATTTTTAATTTAAGTAAGTTAAATAGACCTTTATATAAAAATCGGAAACGTCTAAATAAAATAGTTAAAATAAATTAAAAATCACAATTTAAGGAAAAAATTAAAATCTGGGAATTAAAATATTTAAAGTAAACAAAAATAAAAAATTACAAACGTGTAACTACAATACTTTTTAAATAAAACTTTTTAAATAAAAATACACTTTACATACCTAATACTTTAAATAAACTAAAAGTTATAATTCAAATAATTAAAATAGAAATAATATTGTATAATTTAAATAAAAACTGAAATAAAAAATTTCATAAATGAGCTATAATTAACTTGAGAAATAAAGCACCTAGCTACCAGTAATAAAAAAAAAATTATAGCTTTTCAAAAGGAAAAGATTTGTTGCTAATATTTGAAAAAATTTTATTAAGTAAAAAATTAAGACCATTGAATAGAGAATTTTAAAATAGAGAATTTTAAAATAAAGTGAAAAAAAAAAAATAATTTTTAATTTATCACATTTCAAAAAATTAAGATCATTGTGCAACAATAAAAAAATTTAAAATAAAGTGAAAAACTAGATTTTTAATTTATCACGTTTCAAAAAACTAATAAAAAGAGGGAAAGTGATGCCACATCGAATAGATTTAAATGGCAACATTGGAAGAAATTAAAATTCATTTAACAAAAAACTTGGAAAATAGGCTAAAAGTTCTAGAAACTCGACAGAGCCAGGTAGCAAATCATCAAGTTCAAACAACTCATTAAAAGCTCGACAAAATGAAGCCGAATTGAAAGAACTAAGCAAGCTTCCTGATTATGCCAAGCAACTTCCAACATTTGGTGGCAGCCCAGTTCAGTATATATCATGGATCCACCAGGTCGAGAGTATTCCCAAAGACTACGAGATAGTGAGAAATGAAACAATGTATAGAGCAATTTTATAAACTATCAGAAGAAAAATAAGAGGAAACCCTCATTTTTTATAATATATTTGACGATAGCTGGACGGAAATAAAAGAATAAATTTTATGACGGATGCCTCTCGAGCGTTCCATACTTAGAGTATGTAAACGAGAAACAATATTTGAAAATTTTTAATCGATACCGGGCCCAACAAAAACTTCATAAAACCAGAATTGGTTCCAAGTGCAAAAGCAGTAATCCGGCCATTTAAAATCACATCAGCTGAAGGCGACATAGAAAAAATAAAAAAACAAGGTAGAATGTAAACCAACGGTTTTTAAAAGCGCACAATTCCAAAACTCAATACAAACTGTTTAGAAGTGTGACATACACAAAAATTTGAAAATTTCATGTAATAAGAAAAAATGTGAAAATAGGACATTTTTGAAATTTTGAGGGGCTATAAGTCCGGAATCCTATATAACTAAGAAAAGCCGTTAACACACGTAAAAATATATTATTAAACCTTTAATTTTCATGTCTTGCCGAAGAAAAATTTGTACAGCTGCCTAAGTTACAGGTGCCTAAAAATAGCAAATTTTTAATTTTTGAGGCGTAATAACTCTTAAAGAGGGGGTGTTACCAAAAAATTGTCTGAGAAAACTTATACTAATTGTAAAAGTTCTTTCTTGTCTCAAAATTTCAGGTTCCTATCTAAAGGGGTGCCGGAGTTATGAAAAAAAAAATTTCATGGAAAATGTGGTTTTCACATAACGGTAAATTTAAATAGTAAATTACAAAATATTACATAATTTTGATATTGTTTTATATAGATAATAAAATTTTCGATCTTCTGGCGGTTTTAGATTGCAAAATTATTACTCAGAGCCCGAGATATATACATCTGAAAATGGGGCTTTTTCGCAATTTTGAAGAGCTGCAACTTTGGAACCCTTTACAATTAAAATAAACCTTTAACACACGTAAAAATATATTATTGTAGCTTTAATTTTTATATCTTGCAGAAGTAAAATGTGTACAGGTTCCTAAGTTACAGGTGTTTAAAAATAGCAAATTTTCAATTTTTAAGCCCTAATAGCTCATAAACAGGGGGTGGTCCGAAAAAATTTTCTGAGCAAACTTATACTAATTCTAAAAGTTCTTTTTTGCCTCAAAATTTCAAGCTTCTATCTAGAAGCGTGCCGGAGTTATGAAAGTAGAAAAATCATGCAAAATTTGGTTTTCACATAACGGTAAATTTAAATACTAAATTTAAAAAAATTGTATAATTTTGATATTAATTTGAAAAGATAAAAGAAATACCTGTCGAATGACGTTTTCAGATTGAAAAAATCTTAAGCAGAACATAAGATATATGCATTTAAAAATAGGGCTTTTTCAAAGTTTGAGGGGCTGTAGCTCCGTAATGGGGGGGGGGGGCTACATGAAAAAGTTGTTCCACAAAATTATTTTTTTTTATGAGACCTACCTATGGTCAAAATTTTTTTTCTCTATCTTTCACGGTGTAGAAGTTTTGTAAACAGACGGACGGACGGACAGAGTGAAACTAATAAGCACATTTTTTCAAAATTTTTTTGGAAATGTGCTAAAAACTGGATAATTTTTCGAAAATTTGGGAAATAATACAGTTACAGACTTTTTCGTTCTTCGTGGATTATAAAGTTTTGATGGCATAATAGGCGACGATATCCTGATTTTAAAATCAATCTTAAATAAAAACCATCAGATGAAGTAAATAATATAGAAATAAGAACTCAACATTTATCAGAGGAAAATCAAAGGAATGTAAAGGAAATAGTTAAGAAATATAAAAAGGTTTTTGGACCCATAAATAATAAGGAAATCATAGACATCCATGTGAAGGGCGAGATCAAAACTACTACAGAAGATCCAATTTGCAGCAAATCGTACTCTTATCAATCTAATATCAAGCCAATGGTGTAGTGATTAAGACACCGGCCTATAATACAAAAGGTCTCGGGTTCAAACCCCGGCTGGGTCATAGATTAATAAAAAACAAGTAAATGTAACAGTAAGTCGATGCAACCGACTTATTAATACCCTACACCTGAATAATTCGAATTAAATTAAAAATCCATAAGTGTTTTTGGCAGCTGCTTGAACTTCTTCCCTTTTCTGTCTTATTCAACTAGAATTTCAAGAACGTAAAAAAGGCATCCGCTTGGGATATGCTTGACACCCTTGTATAAAATTTTAAGTTTCTATCTTAATTATTTTCGAAGATTGGTAGTCCTTGGGAGGTTTGTGTCAGCTACCCGAATTGCCACTCCAATTCATCGAATCCATCTCAGGAACATAAAGAAAACTTGCCAGAACACCATTCTATTAAATTTAGAGATTCTACTTTTGTTGGTTTTGGACATATGCTCGTCCAGAAGTTTCCAAAATACGAACCCATGGTTCAAATTCTTTCCAATTCAGTTGAGGAAACATAATCAGTTTCAGTTTCCGATTTTACAGAAAAGGAAACATAACAGAACACCTTTGTACTAAAAATAAAAGTTCTATCTTTGTTGGCTGTGGAGATATACTCGTTTGCTCTGGGGCTCGTCCGGAAGCTTCCAAGATTTGAACCCATGGACCAAATCCTCACAAATTTCAGAAACATAAATCAAACATGAAGGAACACTATTCTCCCTAATTTAAAGGTTATATCTTTGTTGCATTTGGAGATAATATCATTTGCTCTGAGGCTCGTTCGGAAGCTTCCAAAATCCGAACCCAAGGACCAAATCCTCTCAAATTTCAGAGACCTAAATCAAACATGAAAGAACACCATTCTGCCAAAAGTAAAGGTTATATCTTTATTGGTTTTGGAGATAATCTCATTTGCTCTGGGGCTCGTTCGGAAGCTTCCAAAACCAAACCCATGGACCAAATCCTCTTAAATTTCAGAGACATAAGTCAAACACGAAAGAACACCATTGTACCAAATTCAAAGGTTCTACCTTTGTTCGTATTGGGTATAATCTCATTTGCTCTGCGGCTCGTTCGGAAGCTTCCAAAATCCGAATCCACGGTTCAAATTCTTTCAAATTTAAACCCATGGCCAAATCCTCTCAAATTTCAGAGACCTAAATCAAACATGAAAAAACACCATTCGGCCAAATTTAAAGGTTATATATTTGTTGTTTTTGGAGATAATCTCATTTGCTTTGGGGCTCGTTCGGAAGCTTCCAAAATCCAAACCCATGGACCACATCCTCTTAAATTTTAGAGACATAAATCAAACTGGAAGGAACATCATTATAAAAAATTTAAAGGTTCTATCTTTGTTGGTTTTGGAGATAATCTCGTTTGCTCTGGGGCTCGTTCGGAAGCTTCCAAAATCCGAACCCATGGACCAAATCCTCTCAGATTTCAGAGACTTAAATAAAACATGAAAGAACACCACTCTGCCAAATTTAAAGGTTATATCAGAGACTACATAGAGATGTACAAATTCATACAAAAATTTGTACTAATTTTTTTTTTAAACGGGCCAGGTAAAACTGGCTAGTTTTAAAAATCTTAAAGCACAGAAATATTTAGTTTGTGTCATAGCTAAAAGAATTTAGCGAAAACTAGAATCTTCTGTAAAATCTGGTGTAAAATGATCATTCATATATTTTATGCATTTACAAAATTTTTTTTATCCTTGTGATTATTAAACTTTTTAAAGTAAAGCGATGACAAAATAACTTTTAAAATAGAAAAATAAGGCAAAAATGGGAAAATATATTTGAGAAAATATATATTTAATATGTCGAGTAGAAACGTAAATTTTCAATATGATAAAGAAGACTAATGATCAAGATGATAAAGAAGACGTAAATTTTCAATATGATAAACAAGAAAAAACATTTCAAGGTTATCATTCATATGCATTCTGTATTTCACTACTACAAACAGAATTTTTTGAATGTATGAAATGGTATATCGTATATTATATGGTATCAGATGGTATGAATGTTATCTATTTTATGAAAATCATCTGATTTAACTGCATTATTTTTTTAACTAAATTTAAATGATTTAATATACAGTATCCAGCAAAAGTAATGGTAATTTAAAAAAATATATATAGAAAAGCAATAAAATAATATAGGCGTTCGAATGTTTTCTAATAATATTTTTAACTTTATAACTTCAGGGAAAAACAAACAAACAAAGTAACAAAATTTTTTGTATTATGATTTTATTTTATTTTTTGATCTCATGACTCATATTGTTATATTGGTAACAGTATACCTACATATATATGTGGGTATTTTTTGAAGATAATATAATATACCTATCAAATAAAAATAACTGAAATAAAAAATAATGCTTTAAAATTCTTCTAAACATTTTTTTAATTAAAAATTATTCCAATTAGAAAAGTGGCATGACATTTGCTGGATACTGTGCATATTCATAAAAATTCTCAAATCATATCAAATTGGAACATAATTACATTTACACAAAACAAAATATAAATATAAATATGTATTGATTTTTAATCATATTGAAATACATCTATAAAAAGTGCCGATAGTATTTATGTGTATTACTGTATTTCTATTTATATTTAATTTTGATTCACACACACTTTCACAATTTAATGAGCATGTAGGCAAGCTGGTTCAAGTAATATAAATGCATAATATGGCATAATGCATATATAATATAAAAATTATATTAGATACTGATTAGATCATGTATATCATAATATGTCATCTGATATCATATGATCATATTCATATATGTATGTTACTTGTTATTTCTATCATCCATACCAATCATACGAAAGTTCATTTATGTACATATATGAAAAAAAAAAATCGAGACCAAAACTTGCTTTAAGAAACTTTAAAAAAAAAAGTTGAAAAATGAGACTAAATTTCAAAATCGATATTGTAGCGACATCTAAACTTTTTTGTTGCCATTTGGACATCTCTATGTAGTCTCTGGTTATATCTTTGTTGGTTTTGGAGATAATCTCATTTGCTCTGGTGCTCGTTCGGAAGCTTCCAAATCCAAACCCATGGACCAAATCCTCTTAAATTTCAGAGACATAAATCGAACGGGAAGGAACATCATTGTACAAAATTTAAAGGTTCTATCTTTGTTGGTTTTGGAGATAATCTCGTTTGCTCTGGGGCACGTTCGGAAGTTTCCAAAATCCGAACCCATGGACCAAATCCTCTCAAATTTCAGAGATGAAATAAAACATGAAAGAACACCACTCTGCCAAATTTAAAGGTTCTATCTTTGTTGGTTTTGGAGATAATCTCGTTTGCTCTAGTGCTCGTTCGGAAGCTTCCAAATCCAAACTCATGGACCAAATCGTCTTAAATTTCAGAGACATAAATCGAACGGGAAGGAACATCATTGTACAAAACTTAAAAGTTATATATTTGTTGGTTTTCGAGATAATCTGATTTGCTCTGGTGCTCGTTCGGAAGCTTCCAAAACCCAAACCCATGGACCAAATCCTCTTAAATTTCAGAGACATAAATCGAACGGGAGGGAACATCATTGTACAAAATTTAAAGGTTCTATCTTTGTTGGTTTTGGAGTTAATCTCGTTTGCTCCGGAATCATTCGGAAGCTTCCAGAATCCGCACCCATGGAGGGATTTTGTCCAGATTCGAACTTAGCCTTTCTTTCGTAATTAGTAACCTACTATATAAATTTCATCAAGATAGCTTCATTAGTTTTTGAGTTATCGGGTAAACGGGCGGACGGACGGACATCGCTAAATCGACTCCAGAGGTGATCCTGATTCAGAATATATATACATGTCTATACCTAACTCGCTTCCTTTTGGTGGTTACAAACACCATACCAAAGTTAATATACCCTATACTTAATGTGTAGGGTATAATAATATAGATTTTTCTTATAATATATAATAATTAGTAGAATTTAATTAAATTAAAAATAAGTATGTATATCCTATAAATTATAAACAATATTGTAATACTATGCTATATAATAAAATAATAATAAACTATAATTCTTGATAATAGATGGCGTAGATATAAAAACGATACGTCTTGTACAATAGCTACAGTCGAGTATTCAACGCATTAGTGAAGTTAATGATGCACGAAATTGAAGCTTAGTCAAATATGAATAATAAATGACTTAGTAGATGCCGTACACTCCTTCATAGTAGTGGCAAGAAAAAAAAAAAATCCATCAAATATGCGAAAAGAGGTAGAAGATCAACTCCAAAAATTGTTAGAGGATGGAATAATCAGACCATCTAAAAGTTCGTATAACTCTCCAATTTGGATAGTAGCAAAGAAACAAGATGTATCTGGGATCCAAAAGTATCGTATGGTCATAGATTTCAAGAGAATAAACTCAGTAACTATTCCAGACACTTACCGAACTTCACGCAAAAGGAAATTATAAATATAGCTATTGACAAATACAATAACAGCATACATTCTGTAACAAAGAAGAAACCTGTAGGCATATTTTACGAAAGAATACAAAAAACCAATTATGAGAGCATGATAAATGCTAGATCAAAAGTTAACAACTATTTAATGCTACAAATAAAGAAAAATCAAAAAGCGAAATTAAATAGAGCAAATATGAACAGGGAAAAACCAAAATCTTATAGACCGGGTCAAGAATATTCGTTTTAGATAAGCATTAAGGCAAAACATAAGCCAATTTACAAAAAGGAAATAGTTTTGAAATATAATAGAGTAACTATAGATACATCATCTGCAAAACGAATCCACAAATCACATATTAATAAAAACATAGACTAATAAACAGATTTTTCATTCCAACCTATTTTAAGGCCAAACAATGGCATCACCCAACATACTTGAACTTACTTGAACAACAATAGCAACAATTAGATAAGGCCACGGAAAAGTTATTGAAGGCAATTTTAACATGGTCCACATAACTTGATTTGCACAACTATGATAAAATCCTCCAAAAAATAATTCCACTTGTAGAAAAGGTAAACAGAAGAAACCCGTTAAAACTTCAACTGGACTACAAACTGAACCAGAGAATGTCAGATCTAAGAAAACTAAGAGACCAACCCAAAAGAAAACGAAGATCAATTAAATGGATCGGCTCAGCATGGAAATGACACACTGGATCACCTGACGCTGCAGAGTGGGATAACCTTCTAAAGAACCAGAATGAATTAACATACAATTCTAACAAGCAATATATGATCAACAAGGAGATAATGGAAGTAACTAATCAACTGATTTCCAGATATAACCACATTCTAAATGAAGCGAGCTACAAAATAGAGGAAAACTTTGAGCAAGTGCTGTTCATTAAATTATGACTTATAAAGGAGGCGATAAGTGAAATTGTATTAGCAACAGAGCTCGTAAAGGCTGTCAACACAAATCGTCTTAGCAAAACAGAAATACGTCAAACTCTAGAAGAAGTTGAAGCATTACCATATTCAAACGAGATCGAGGCCGTAGAATATTACTTTATAAGTAATGGGCACAAGATTTTATACATTTTATCCATTCCGAAAACTAGTTCCGGTGAGTTTCAAAGCCAACACGAAGAAATCATTGAAGCTATTGACGAAAACACCATCTCTTCGACCAACTTCGATGGAAATATCAATGCACAAAACTCAACTCATCATCTAAAAGGAAGTTTCATCATTCAACATTACAATCAAACTATTCAGATCAAATAATGAAAATTTATCAGCAAAGAAACCAGAATACCTGAAACCCTACAAGCCATTTTCCAAGCGAATGCAACAGAAAAGAAAATAAAACTTAATCTAAACTACCTTAGAAATTTACACCAAAGACATTACAATTAATTACAATTACAGAAATACAAAAAATTCATAAGCTTCAGAAGAATGACGAGGCATCAATCATATCAGACGTTGTCATTTCAGTTATCCTATTTGGTATCGTCATTGCTATCGCAATAAACAAAATTTGGAAAAAGAAATCCGAAGTAAATCAAGAAACTCCACGAGCAACAACAACTCATCAGTTAGAACCAGTCAAGTTAAATTTTGATCTACGAGACGCAGATGTTTAAAGAGGGAGGAGTTAACACCGAATCATATTTTATACAACGTAAAATATGCTCTAACAACAAAAATAATATGAAAACATGTTACAACGCGTTTTACTTAATCAGCGTCTACAAAAATTATCATGAGAAACTACATAAAGTATGAGTACGGCGTATATTTTATGTCAAATAATTTTTAAATACATGTATTAAATGAGAGCACCCGAAATATGCGACGTACTGTACATAAAGCTTTTAAAATTTTAAAATTGACAAAGCGTATAAAACAAAAAAAAAAATTTAAAAAAGAAAGTACAAATAAAAAATTGCGAGTTACATATAATTTATACTTCATTATCAATTTCGGGATACCTCGACGTACTGGCGTATAAAAATTGTACGTCGTACACTTTTATTTAGGTTAGGAAGACACATACATTTTTTCTGTTTTATCTGTAAATTTTTATTTTTAGTTTTTTTGCAAATTATGAATTAACATATTTTTTAATAAAATTTTGCCATATGATAGGAATTATTGTATGCTATTTTATAGGTATGCAATTGAAAAGGTGTTTCTGCCTCCTAGAATAAAGAAAATCCCATACGATTTATACACAAAATAAGCTCTCTTTTTTAAGTTTTTCTCTCAGTGTTTTGTGCTTGTGCATAGCATACAATAGTAAACAAAATTAAAATATTGCATAAACATAATGTATATATAACATTAAAATATGATTTTATTTAATATTATTTTATGAACAATTAATTCCATTAAATTAATGTTTGTAGTTTTACATCTTCACTTCTTAAGATTAACTTAAAACCTAACTATTCTAGGTCTTATATAGTATAATTTATTGTATAATGTTTGTATATAACATTTAGGTAAGAGAAATCTTATTATATATTATAAATAGAATTTCAGAGAAAGTACTGTAACTGATGCCAGTTTGTATATAATATTCATATGTTTATCAGTGACGATATTTAATAGAAAATAAAAAATAGTTTGTTTTTTCATTTAATCTTAATCTAAGTAAATAAAAGTGATTTGAATTCAAATTTTTTTATATTATTATTTTTATATTAAAAAAAATGTTTATCTTATTTTAACGAAAATTAATTAATAGCAAATAGTTCATTTTATTTTATATTTAAAAAAAAAAAAAATAACTAATAATAATGTTATATTACATATATAAATAGATTTTTTTAACTAATAGTAAAATTTGTTTATCAACATACTTTAACATGTGTTTTAGGAAAATAAAAATTTTGATACAACATCTTGTAATTTGAGAAATATCTTTTAAACCTTTTATTGCTAAATAGATATCATGTCACTATTCTGACTTTTTTGGTGTTGCTATTTGTGGATCGTAAATGCCTAGATTCATAGTTGGTTTGTGTGAATACATCATCTACTAAGTAAATGAGCAGGTTTTAGATGATCTGTTGAAATTAATTGGGATTTGTTATCTAATAAAATTTTAAAAAATTTATCGGTTTTTGAAACGACTTGGAATGGCCCAATTTATGGTGTGGCTAAATTTCCTTTATTTACTTCTTGACGTATAAAAACATGTGTACAATCTTTAAATTCTTTTGGTACAAAGTTATTGTTTTGTTTCCTAAACCTTTTGGTTTTGGGTTTGATTTTTCTAATATTGTTTTGCAATTCCTTAGCCAGCGAGTTTGTTAGATTCAAATTAGGTTTGATATCGGATACAACTAATTCTCCTGATAAGCGTAGAGGTTAACCATAAAGCAGGTGAGCAGGTGAAAGGTCTAATTCTTCTATGACTGCTGCTCGAATACCCAGAAGAATCCATGGTAAATTTTTGTACCAATTTTTAGGGCCTTAATAGCTTTTGATGGAATTCTTGAGCTGTCTATGGAAACGTTTCACAAAACCATTAGATTGTGGATGATATGTCGTAGTGCGTATTTTATGGATCCCAAGAACTTGAGAAATTTTTTGAATAGAGAGGATTCGAACTGAGTGCCCTGATCCGTGGTAATAGATGCAGTTACACCAAATCTAGATACTCAAATGTTAATGAAATTTTTTACCACTACTTCTGCGGAGATACATTTCAATGGTATAGCTTCTGGCCAGTGACTAAATCTATCTCTTATGATTAAGAGATAAGAGTACCCATTTGAAGGAGGTAATGGACCAATTAAGTTCATGTGGATATGTTCAAATCTACCTTATGGTGGATTGATTTCGCCAATTCTGCTTATTTATTTCTATTTGTATATAGGTACATACGATATTTTATTGTCTTCTTAAAACAATAGTATAAAGTGTAAAATAAATACAAAAAAAAATAAATTTAAAAGATAATATTATAATCCTATGTAATTATAGAAAACTAATATATAAATAACAAGGTAGAATGTAAACCAACGGTTTTTAAAAGCGCACATTTCCAAAACTCAATACAAACTGTTTAGAAGTGTGACTTACACAAAAATTTCATGTAATAAGAAAAAATGTGAAAATACGACATTTTTGAAATTTTGAGGGGCTATAAGTCCGGAATCCTATATAACTAAGAAAAGCTGTTAACACATGTAAAAATATATTATTAAACCTTTAATTTTCATGTCTTGCCGAAGAAAAATTTGTACAGGTGCCTAAGTGTCTAAAAATAGCAAATTTTCAATTTTTGAGGCGTAATAACTCTTAAAGAGGGGGTGTTACCAAAAAATTTTCTGAGGAAACTTATACTAATTCTAAAAGTTCTTTCTTGTCTCAAAATTTCAGGTTCCTATCTAAAGGGGTGCCGGAGTTATGAAAAAAGAAATTTCATGCAAAATGGGGTTTTCACATAACGGTAAATTTAAATAGTAAATTACAAAATATTACATAATTTTGATATTGTTTTATGTAGATAATAAAATTTTCGTTCTTCTCGCGGTTTTAGATTGCAAACCTATTACGCATAGCCTGAGATATATACATCTGAAAATGGGGCTTTTTCGCTATTTCGAAGAGCTGCAACTTTGGAACCCTTTACAATTAAAATAAACCTTTAACACACGTAAAAATATATTATTTTAGCTTTAATTTTTATATCTTGCAGAAGTAAAATGTGTACAGGTTCCTAAGTTACAGGTGTTTAAAAATAGCAAATTTTCAATTTTTAAGCCCTAATAGCTCATAAACAAGGGGTGGTCCGAAAAAATTTTCTGAGCAAACTTATACTAATTCTAAAAGTTCTTTCTTGCCTCAAAATTTCAAGCTTCTATCAAGAAGCGTGCCGGAGTTATGAAAGTAGAAAAATCATGCAAAATTTGGTTTTCACATAACGGTAAGTTTAAATACTAAATTTAAAAAAAATGTATAATTTTGATATTAATTTACAAAGATAAAAGAAATACCTGTCGAATGACGTTTTCAGATTGAAAAAATCTTAAGCAGAACATAAGATATATGCATTTAAAAATAGGGCTTTTTCAAAGTTTGAGGGGCTGTAGCTCCGTAATGGGGGGGGGCTACATGAAAAAGTTGTTCCACAAAATTATTTGTTTTTATGAGACCTACCTATGGTTAAAATTTTTTTTCTCTATCTTTAACGGTGTAGAAGTTTTGTAAACAGACGGACGGACGGACAGAGTGAAACTAATAAGCACATTTTTTCAAAATTTTTTTGGAAATGTGCTAAAAATATATAATAAAAACAAAATTTTTCTTATTTTTTCCTTTTTTGTTTTTTTTTTTTACATAATCATACTTGATACCAATATAAATATTAAATTATATATTTATATACAAAGGTTGTTAATAACTCTTGGTAATGTAATATTGTTGACTGTTGTATTTATTTACTTGCAATATAGTGATGTTGCTGGTAAATGTTGATAATAAAATATTGTTGACTGTTGTACGTACATATTTAATTATAATGATGTTGCTTGTAAATGTTGATAATAAAATATTGTTGGTGTTGGACTTATTCCATGTGTTTTGAAAAAAAAAAACGAAGAGAACTTTTTTCTGTTGTTTTTACCGTATATTTTAGTTTAAAAAAAAAAATATTTGCCTTCAAAAATTCTTTTTTTTTTTAAATTTTCTTTTTTCTATGACAATTTTATAAAAAATGCACAAGAAGTTTGGATAATTTAAAGACCCTTATTTAAAAGAAAATGTATTTGTTTTATTTCACTTTTAATTTTTTTTTATTACAAATTAATTTTCAACATTTTTCAATGTTTTAATTTTTAATTATAATTTTAATTTTTTAATTGCAAATTAATTTTCAAATCTCAAAATTTTTCAATGTTTTAATTTTTAATTATAATTTTAATTTTTCAATATTAAAATTTTTCAATGTTTTAATTTTTAATTGTACTGTTTTTATTAAACTTTAGTTCTTTCACCATCACCATATTTTTTTAACACTTTACCGAATCTGTTTTAATTTATGATTTCGATTTAAACTTTAATTTTTTTTCCATTTTTTATTTGATATTATTTAATTTTGTATTATGCCCTTGGTCGGGGTCACCATTATAGCATTAAAATATGATTTTATTTAATATTATTTTATGAACAATTAATTCTATTAAATTAAAGTTTGTAATTTTACATCTTAACTTCTTAAAACTAACTTAAAAATTAACTATTCTAGGTCTTATATAGTATAATTTATTGTATAACGTTTGTATATAACATTTAGGTAAGAGAAATCTTATTATATATTTTAAATAGAATTTAAGGGAAAGTACTGTAACTGATGCCAGTTTGTATATATTATTCATATGTTTATCAGTGACGATACACATCATGAATATGAGATGGCTACAATGTTTATCAGTGACGATACACATTATGAATATGTTAGTATAAATAATGACATCGAATGCAAAAAAAGAAATAAAGCCGATTCGACTTTATTCCCAAAAACAATGGAAATAAAGTCGAATTAGCAATTCTATCTTATTTCTAAAAAAAAATGTTCGAAATAAAAAGAATGAAATAAAGTCGAATCGACTGGGATATGGAGCTCATGTCGATTTTCAAAATGTCGACTTCCAAAATTTTGGCTCCTAAAATGTCGTCTAAAATGTCAATTTGTTAATTTTATGGTTTCAATAATCTGTTTATTTCCTCTATTTCAAATATCTGTACAATAAAAATAATTAGGAGGGATTTTAGAGTTGGTTTCAAAATTAGGGTATTCCGCTTTTTCCAGAATATTTATATATATGTATACGTGAGATTCTGATTAGGAGGGAGTTTAGAGTTGGTTGAAAAATTAGGTTTTCCCCTTTTTCCAGAATATGTATATATACATGAATAGGGATAATTTTATATGTTTTGTTGTATTTTATCCAAGCGGAAATTTTTTTAATCGACATTTTGTCCAAGTCGACATTTTGAAATCGACATTTTGGGAATCAATATTTTGAAAATCTAAATAAATTCTCCGACCCACTTTTGTAACTTACAAAAAAATATTAAACTAGTTTTTATTAATTTTATTAAATAATCATTTAATATAAGGTACTACTTTCATTATTTGATAAACTTTGTTATCGTTTTATTATCACTTTACCATTGATATAAGAAACAAGATATTTATTTGGGTGTGGCGTATTGGCGTATGTGGCGTATTTTTCAACATTTTTTTAACATTTTTTTTTCGATTTTATTTTTTGAACATATTTTTTGGAAATAAGATAGAATTGCTAATATTCGACTTTATTTCCATTGTTTTTGGTAATAAAGTCGATTCGATTTTATTTCGTTCGACTTTATTTTACCCCCCGTTCATTTTAGTAGAGAAAAGACAACTGCAAAATTGCAACTGCAAAGAGATCAACTAATAATTTTAAAAATACAATTTTATGAGTATACAACTTCTATTTTCGGTGAACCATGCAGAATATTTTTTTAATTTCTTTTTTGCTTCTAGACAACATAATAAAATATTTTTCATACTATCTGATTTTAATCGTAAATAAATCGTAATATTTTGTAATATTTTACTTAAATTGTTATATTTTCGTTTGTAGCAGTACATAGGAATCAATTTTCTACAATATATTGGGAATATATATAGAAAATTTTCAAAGACACTATATTATTTTTAAACCGTTAGGCGCGGAAGCTAACGGAGAGAAAAGTTTTGTCTTATTGTTTATAATCATTTATAAAGTTTGAAAGTCTACGTTTTTGTATTGTATGATATCTGATTTTTTATGTGGCTAATTTGTATTCCATTTTGCCAATTCCCTGTACTAAGCGATTGTCTGTATTTGCTGTAAAAAGGAATGAATTTCTGTTTTTATTCACTTATTAACTTGATTTAGGTTTTCAATATGCAAAGAGTAATCAAATGTTTTTGACATTCGTTTTTGATTGTTTTGAATAACCTTATTACCATTGATCGTATCAATTTCTCTACTTGATTCGATTAATCTAGTGACAGTATCTTTGAAATAGTGGATGTATTTTCGTTATTGTGGTTTTCTGAAAACTTTAAATGTCATTTAATGTTAATGAGGTGAGATTATTTAATTTTTATTTTCTAAATTTTGGTTGATCTTTATTTGTCTGATAGATACATTTGTAATTTTTTATATATCATATTTTTCGAATTTCGCTATAGTCTTCCCTATTTTTGTTATATTTTATTAAAAAATTTTCTTAGCATTTTATTAGATTATTGCATATAGAATCGATAAACCAAAATAATTTCCAGCGTTTTGTGGGGTGGTTTTAATTGTACTGTGATATAAGTTATTGTAATTTTAATGATATATATCTCCCCAAAAGTAGACCTAATAAGATCTTTCAGTTTAAATTAATTAATAAATACGAAACAATAAAACTAATTAGTAATTTGAATAAGACTAACTCTTAAGATTCAAATGGAATTTCAACCTTATTCATAAAAAAATGCAATTGGAATTGGCCCATGACATAATGAAGTTCATAAATGCCTCATTAACTCAAAGTAAAATGCCTGAAATAATTAAAATAAATAAAGTTTTACCAATTTACAAAAATGGTAATATTCAAGATATAAATAATTTTAGACCCATTTCCATATCTTCGACAATTAGCAAAATTATAGAGACATTTGTAAATACCCAAATGAGAGAATTCTTAAATACAGAAACACTAATTTAGAATAAACAATATGGCTTTAAGAAAAAATCTAACACCGAAGCAGCATTATTTGATGTCGTTTTAGAGATTCAGTCTGGACTACATAAAAATAAAAAGACAGTAGCTATATTTTTCTACCTTAAAAAAGCCTTTGATTCTGTAGGAGCATATCACTAAAAGTGCTTTTTAAGATGAGGATCATGGGCAAGGAACTTAATGGTTTAAAAGTTATTTGAATAATCGAATTCAATTTACTGAATGTGATGGAATGAGAAGCTCACAACATTATGTGAATTATGGTGTCATCCAGGGTAGTTCGCAAGGCCCAACTCTGTTTGCGTACTATATTAGTAGCCTTCTAAATGTTAATATACGAGCTAAACCGTTCATTAATGCTGATGACTTAGTTGTTGTCTATAAAGAAGACATATTGGATAACCTACAAAAGACCATAGATGCAGACTTAGTACTAATAAATGGTTGGATGAACAAACACAAACTGACAATAAATTCAAACAAAACAAAATATATGATTTTTAAAGGTATTGGTACGGACATCTTTAATATAAAATATAATCATCATAATATTGCTCAAGTGGAGGAACATAAATATCTGGGTGTTGTTGTAGATAATAAACTAAGTTGGAACCCGCAAATTGATCTACAAATAAGTAAAGGGAGGAAACTGACTGGCATATTTAAGTTTTTCGATAATAGGATACCTTTAAAACTAAAAAGATCTTTATATTACAGTATGTTTCACAGCACTGCTGCCTATGCAATACCAATTTGGGGTAATACATTTAGTAAAGATCTAAATCAATTACAAAAGTTACAAAACAAAGCCATAAAAAATTTATACGCTTATAAACACAGAACTTCAACTAAATTAATTCATGAGAAGCATGCAATTTTGCCACTTGATCTACTAATTAAATACAAACTAGTTATAAAAGCACATATGATGATTACAGAAAATATTAACCCAACACAGAATATACCGCAAAACAACGAATATCGCCAATACCATACTAGAAATGCAACAAACATTAGAATAACTTCTTCAAGAAAAAGATTTAACGGATTAGATACTATCTATAATTTAGCATATAAGTATTATAATGAATTATCAAGAGATTTAAAAGAAATTGAACATTTACATACATTTAAAAGCAAATGCCTTTTTTGACTAAAATATGAAGGTAAATTTACTAAATATAGGAAATCTAATTTGAACTTTTTTTTTTCTTAATATTGAATTGAATTTATGATAAATATAATATGTTATTAAAGAATTGCTAGTAAGTACTATATTAAAACATATTACACTGGTTATAAAGATTATTATGTTGATTTTGAAATTGCAATTGATATAATATTGTTGTTATTATTATTGAAAAATTATTATATTATATTACATTCTGTACGAACATTTTAGCTCTTTTGAGATTAAAAAATAAATAAAAAAATGCATTCTGAGTTTTCCAATTAAGTCTGTATAGTTTTTATGTTTTAACGGATATTCCATTGCATATTTGGTGAATTTATCAATGAATATCAAAACATTTTCTTGGGTTGAATGATTTTTTTTTTCTAATGGGATTTCTGTTTTTAGTTCATTTAATAAAAAAAAAATTGATTTTGAAGATGATTCCAGTTATTATGCCAAACTCATTTTTTGCAAAATCTTTGGCTTCTTCTGGCTTTTAAACAGTTTAAGTTAGAAATTTTGAAAGAAGTCATTAGATCTTTGGAAGTAAGTATGAGTCATTTCCGAAAATATTTTTGTGTCGCTCCGCGTTTAGAAACTGTGTAAGGGGTCAAAAACTGGGGGATCATCTATTTTTAAACACATGTAACTTGAACAATTGTCCAAATTTTTTTGAAGTAATATAGAAAAATGAAAACTCCAGCATTATATTTTTTATTTCTGTTAACAACTTTTCTGAATAATATACCTGGGTTACCTTAAAATTTAGGAAAGTGCGACTTGTTTTTCCCAATTTTTTTTTAATTATTTTTTTTACGATTTTTAAAATTTTTATATTGTTTTATTCAATATACCTATTTAGTACTTATCTACTTTTGGGCAAATCTAATTATGGAATCGATAATAGATCAAGTTGCTCATTAATTAATTATTAGTTGTGAAATATTTCTGAAATGTGATATATTTAAATTAGAGTCATATATTATCTCTTTTATTCAACAAGTGAATCGAAATTGTGATATGCTAGACGAAGCACTTGGAACAAATTATGTATCAATTAATTCTTTGCAGAATACCTGGAAGAAACTGCATAACGCGGTAAATAGTTATAATAATGGTAATGGTATAATGAAAGGCAGATCATATGCCAACAAAGAAATTTGGTGGTGGAACAACGAGTGCAAGAGGCACTTAAACAAAAGAAAATTGCATTTAAAACATGGCAAAATACAAAAATGTCAGGAGACCATACAATTTATAAAGAAAAGCGCAAAACTGCAAAGCGAATTGTCGCAGTCGCTAAAACCAATGCATACGTATAAAAGATGGAAAGAATACTACAGCGAGCTGATGAACGAGGAATTCGAGCACGATGTCCCCGAAAATTTACCAACTACATACGGACCTATAAATATGGTATCTATAGAAGAAATCGAGGTTACTCTTAGGGGCATGAGAACCAATAAGTCTGTAGGTCCAAACAATATTCCGGCCGATTTTTGTAAGACAATGGCCGCTCAGGGGAAAGTGTTACTTCAAAAAATTTTTAGTAAATTAATTGAAGGTGATAAAATACCAACAGATTGGAGAATCAGCTATATTGTACCTCTATATAAGAACAAATTAGCAAAAACGAATTTGGTTTTGTTAAACAATTTCATCCACTGATGCAATACAATCCTTTTAGAAAAGTTCAAAGTAAAGAAAAAGGACCTACATCATTGCATTTATTGACCTAGAGAAAGCTTTTGATCGATTATCTAGAAAAATCATATGGCAAGCCCTCCGATATCACAGAGTCCCTGAACAATATATCGAAATTATAAAAGATATGTACACACATACAACAACGCAGGTGAAGAGTAAAAGTAGTAAACAAGTGGACTGACATTTTAGAAAACAATGGCACAACACATCAGAGGCACTTTCAAGGTTGCAGACATCAAAGGCAAATTAGCAGAAAAGCGTCTAAGTTGGTACGGGCATGTCATGCGAAGAGACAAAAAAATGTTGTTCAAAAAGCTCTTAACATACCAATACCTAAGGGAAGACCTGGGAGACCATCAGCAACATGGCTTGGAACAGTCAACAAATATATGAAGAAAGCAGGAATTTATATATTTATATTAGTATATGTTAACTATGCATTTTGAATTAGAAGGAATTTTAGACTTGGATTATCGAAAAGCATAAACCCTGATTTTGTAACCAACTCTAAAATTCTCCCTTATTATTTTTTTACATATATAATTCAACTTCAAGAATTTAAAAAACTAGCGTCCAAATAGTCGTTTTTATAAAGATGTAGTTCTTAGAAAATTACTAAAAAAAATTGTTGTACATGTGTATCAACGCAAGTTTAGTTGTATACCCAAGAATAATCAAAAATCAGATTGTGTACCACTTTGTATAAATATATATATATATATTATTCTAAATATATATATATATATATTATTCTAAATATATATATATATATATTATTCTAAATATATATATTTATTATTCTAAAAAATTAAAAGATTTAATTCCGAAAGAGGGACGATGATGATATCTATTAATAATAAAAATGGAAGATAATTTTATTTGCAATGAGATTTCTGTATATTGATTATTTGTGTCCCTATTTTATATATCCCTATACAGAAATAATATAATTATTCAACAAATATTTTATAATAATTTATGAGTTTTTTTGACCATGTAATTAAATTAATTTTTCAGATATCCTTAAAAACTCCCCTTAATCCTATTAAACAAGATGTTAAAAAAGGTAAACTTCGTTTTGTTGCTAACTGTTTTCCTCATCATGGTTATATTTGGAATTATGGAGCTTTTCCTCAGACTTGGGAAAATCCTAATTTCATTGAGCCTACGACCGGCTGCAAAGGTAAATTAGTTCATGTGACTAAATAAACTAAATAAAATACTATTTGTTAAATTTGTAGGTGACAACGATCCAATTGATGTCCTTGAAATTGGATATCGTGTTGCAAAATGCGGAGAAGTTATGCAAGTAAAAATTCTTGGTTGTATTGCTCTTATTGATGAAGGAGAAACTGATTGGAAAGTCATCGCAATAAATTTAAATGATCCTCTGGCAGAACAATTAAATGATGTAGAAGATGTTGAAAAATTTTTACCAGGTTTATTAAGAGCAACTGTTGAATGGTTTAAGGTATAATAAAAATTAATCATATAACCTAAACTTAATTCCTTTTAGTTATTGATTACAATATTTAAATGTTACTAATTGTGAATTATTGCACTCTAAACTTTTATGGATTATTGGTATAATTTCAACAAATAAACGATTTTTTATTTAGTTAATGTGAGGTAAAAAGTAGAAGTTTTTCCAAATCTTTTTATATACTAATTTTTTAATTATCTCATATGTGGCTCTATAGGTCTTGTATACAATCTCTAACTGATTGAGTCATCGTTTATAAGTATTACTTAAAAACTTGCTAAACAAATACAATGCTGACCGCTAATTGTCGTGAGTAGAGAACTAATCCAGCTCCGTAAGAATGGAGACGAATTGAACGAAAATGGTAATTCAGTAAGACGAATAAACATTTGCGAATAGAGTACTGTATTTTTGACTGAGTGATTCAATGCGTGAAATATTTATATCACGATCCGAAGATGAAACCTAATTCAAATATTCCATTTGAAAAAGCGCAATCCATTCTTGTAATGGTTATTTTGATTCTTGAAAAAATTATCAAATTCAATGGTTGAATTATTACGTAAACTTGAAAAGGTAATAATTTGGCATTTAATATTTAATTCCATAATGTTATTCCTGTTAGTAAATTAACTTTTAGGGGCCCTTGTAATTGTTAATTTTTAACTTTAGTGATAGTTCTACTAATTTTCTATCAGACATTTTACGAAAATGTTATGTGGTTATGTTGTTCATTCAGTGAACTAGCACAATTAACTGAAAAAGTTATCATTTACAAGCGTTAGTAAGTTAGATGTTAAAAAAGGTTAATACTTATTGGTTATTACCACTGTTAGTAACTATTTATTAATGTCAGTGATGTTATTAATAGTAAACTAATTTGTAATTAGTAAACTAATGTAATAACTAAAGTGTAATAAAAAAATAAAAAACAATGTTTTTCTTAAAACCAAAAAAAAAACGAATCTAGCATTGGAAACATGCAAGTTAAATTGCAATGAGAGATTAATCATGCAGACTACGAGAATGTACCATACTCGCCTAAAGTCTAGCTCTCAATGTTAATTTGTTAACATTAATATCAATGATATCAGACCTTGAGTCGCGAAAAAGGCTTCAAATACGCGAAATTGGCTCAAATTTGCCATAGTCCGTCAGTCAAATTATTCAGATTTTCTCTACACCTCATTTGTTTCAGGAAGAAAAGGGGAGTTGATATTCCCGCGAACAATCTGCTGAACGAATAAGATATCCGCCACTAGACGGTGTGGCTGGAGGGAGATAAAATTAATTAAAGGAGGTCTAGCTTCATATGGAGGAAGACGTTAGGATCAGTCGAAGGCTGCGTATAGCGAAACGAATGAATCTTTTTTGAACTGGTTCAATACGTAAAATTTCTATATCACAATACGGAGACTTTGTTTGGCTTGAGTATTCAAGTATAGGTCTTGCACAAATAACGAAAAGTTGCTTAATTATATAGGGATTCGAAAACTCTTTTGACCAACGCATAATAAATCCGAGAAGGGGCCTCTGTGGCCTATTGGATAAGAGCGTATAAAATACGCTGTAAACACCGAGGGAGTGTGGGTTCGAATCCCACATACGTTGTAAGAGTCATTCTCCCTTACGACATTTACAGTCACGCCTGAACAGGAAAGACTGTGTAATTTCCTGTCCACATTTATGTGGCAGAGAAATGCATTAAAAAAAAAAAATCCGAGAGTTCAGTTAACTTAATTTATTATGGAGTTGTAGTGTAATGTCGTTTACCTGTATTTCTCTTGTCTGTATTTCATTCTAAATTAGGATAGAGTTTAGAGTTGCATTCAAAACAGGGCTATACGCTTTTTCCAGAATATTTATATGTATGCATATGTGAGAATCTGATTTAGAAGGGACTTTTCTTAATTTCATAGTTATACGCTTTTTACAGAATATTTACATAATATATTTTTGTATAATATGAAATATAGACAAATAAAATACAGTCAAATGAAAATATGAGGCAGATGAAGGCAAATGATAATCCAGGCAAATGAAAATACAGGCAAATGAAATACAGGCTTGTGATAGTAACCTTATATATTGGGTCAATAAATGAAAGTTTCCAGGGCTCAGGGAAGGAGCCACATTGAATTGAGACATGAAATAATTTGCAAATGGGGTCTAGCAAATTTTGGGCACAGAATTTTAATATTATTGGTGCAATTCCGTCGGGCCCCCAAGTGAAGTCATGTTTTAGAGTTTAAGAGTTGAGGCATTAAGATGTCTTCAGTTATTAAAATGATCTTAATCTCAAAATTTGATAGCGACGGAAAAACTAGGATATCTGAATATGACTGATTTGTTTCAAAAACAACCTACTGGTAAGTTCTATTGTTTCTACGTATTGCAAAGCCAACGGGTAGCAATCATTCCTACGTTTTTTATTAACAAAATCAAAAAAACGTCGCGGATTGGAATAAAATTGCCATTTAATTCTGTCAGTATAATTTTAATATAGAGTATCAGATATAATTTTAAATCTATGGTTGATATCAAGAAAGGTATTATAATGGGCAATGGAATTAGTTTCCATAAATTTTTTCCATGACGAATTTCGTTTGTTTCTCAGATAACGCAATTCTTTAGATGACCATGGAGCTGAGTAGTTGGAGTATTCATGAGATTTTGTAGGACAGGATTTTATATATGTTTTTAAGACAGATGTTTAGATTTTAGTATGATCTGCAAAACTACGAAGTATGGAATAACATGAAGATAGAGGTATGGCATAGTTGAAAACTATTGAGAATAAACCTAAAGGATCGTAAAATATGACTGTTTTAGACCTAATTATACCTTATCAAATCACGAGTTTGCAACAAAAGTTGTGGAAATTATCTAAATAAACTTATTACGAGAAGGTGAAAAATATGATGATAATCAATTCACGCTATCTACAAAATTTTATTACCTTTACTTTCAATGATTATTTTAAGAGATTATTATTATTGCCTTAATAAATATGATATTCATTAGGTTTTTGAATCCCATTGCTATAATAATGTCTGAGACGAATTACTCGGTTAGATTGGTTACGATCTATCTTTCAGTTTTAAAACCATTTTATTCTATTGGGATGAAAGGTTTATAATAATCAACACAATATTTATGAATAATACTTTAAAATAATTTGGAAGCTTTAGCAGTAGGTTTATAATTATTTACTTACGCATCGCTTCAGCAAAAAGGTTTGTGAAAAGAGAGACTCCGCAAGGAGGAGTGCTATCTCACCTTCTTTGGAATATGGTGGTAAATAAACTGCTTAAAATCCTGGAAAAGGCGGGCTGCACAACAATTGTCTATGCGGACGATGTTGCTGTCGTGGTCAGTGGCAAGTTCTCTGGCAGTCTTAGGGACGTTTTGCAACTTGCACTAAATAAAATCACAACGTGGGCTACAGACTGTGGACTGTCAGTAAAACCACAGAAAACAGAACTGGTCCTTTTTACAAGAAAATACAAAATTCCTAAAATAAAGCCGCCTTCGTTTAATGGGTCCACTCTTGCCTTTAGCGAAACGGCGAAATTTCTCGGTCTAACTCTAGACAGGAAGTTAAGCTGGAAGGCTAACATCTCAGAAAGAGTAAAGAAGGCCTCAATAGCACTCTACTCGTGTAAAAAAGCCATTGGTAGGAAATGGAGGCTTCAGCCATACATGACTTACTGGCTATACACATCCGTAGAAAGACCCATTCTTATGTACGGGGTCCTAGTATGGTGGAAGGCGATCGATAAAGAGGTCAACCGCAAGGCAATCGCTAGGGTCCAAGAACTGCCACACTATGTATTACGGCTCTTTAATAACAACCCCTTCTGCAGCATTAGACATCATGCTTAATCTGATGCCTGTAGAATATTATAGTAAATTTGCAGCCGCAAACACAGCTGTGAGATTAAAAGCTACATTCCAGTGGATCAATTCACGAGCAGGTCACTCGGATATCATAAACCAATTCCAGTCCACTCCCGCATTGATGGACTACACGTCCCCCACTTACTTCTTCGGGAAATCTCATGTGACGAGCATCCCAAGCCGTGAGAGTTGGAATTCGAGCACAGTGATGACCTTCGAAGGAGTACAATTCTACACGGATGGTTCAAAAATGAACAGTAGTGTAGCATGCGGGGTCTTCTCAGATAATCTGAATATCAGTCATAATTTCCGATTACCAGACCATTGTAGTGTCTTCCAAGCGGAAAATATGGTAATTCAAGAAGCTTTGATTCTACTGAATAGAAGCGTTTTGACTGTGAAGCAAGTACGTATTCTGTCAGACTGTCAGAATCAACATGCACAATCTCGAAGACTGTAATAAATTGCCGAAAACTTCTTAACGAGATGGCCAGGCAGTTTAGCATTCAGCTTTGCTGGGTACCAGGTCATCGGGGTATTCCGGGAAATGAAAAAGATGATGAACTCGCAAGAAGGGCAGGACTAAGGGTACCTCTATCCACAAGCAAAACGTTATTTCGAAAGGAAATAACGAATATGGTAAATTACAAATGGTCAAACTTGACCTCGTGCAATACCACAAGATTGATATGGCCCAAAACCCCGTTTAAGACGATCCAATGATCTACTTTCTCTCAAAAGGGCAGACATTGGAATGACAATGGGTATAATCACCGGTCATTGTCTAATAAGGAAGCATGCCAGAAGACTTGGCTTATCCGCAAACGACTATTGTAGAGCCTGCAAGAATGAAGTAGAGGAGGAAACTACTCTCCATCTCCTTTGCACTTGCCCGACCTTGTCGGTAAGAAGGAATACCCATTTGGGGCAATATCTCTTCGACAGCCTTAGCGATCTGGCAGGTAAAAATGTGACGAGTATTCTTCATTCTGCAAAAAGCTCAAATTGGTTCTAACGAGTGGGATAGAAAAGCTTCTATGTGGTATCACAATGGACGGTCTAAGTGTGCCTTTTTGGCAGCGACCTTAACCTAACCTACTTTACGAGAAGCTGCTTTTTCAACAGTCCTAATATTAAAACTCCAAGATCTTATCTGATATGAACTAAACATTTTGATTGGCTTTGCGAAGAATATGGCAAAGAAGTTCCTCATTCCTCAAGTCAAAGCTTACTTTTAATATTAATAAATTAATAAAATTTTATAAACCTGTCAAATTGAAATAAAATAACAATTTCATGCTGTAAATATAATTTTTGTAAAGTTTACCGAATACAAAATTATATTTTATTTGCAAATACATAAAAAAAAGAGCAAAACAATTTTTTAACAACACATAAAAACAATTTTATACCATAACCCTGCGAAAGCCATAGAGTGTAATTACTGAAAGTCAAAATACACCAATATTTAGATATATAAAGTTCCTGATGGAAAGCCAGAAAATCAATTTGCTTTTAATGGTGACGCTAAAAATGCCGAATTTGCAATGAAACAAGTTTTAGAAACGCACAAGTTCTGGAAAGCTTTAATAAATAAAGAGCTTGAAAATGATGTCATACATTGGTAATTAAAATTAAAAACAAATATATATTTCTAATACATGTATATTTTATTTATTTAGTGCTAATGTAACACAAGAAGAATCACCATTTATTATTTCACAAGAACAAGCTAATAGTCTGCTTAGTTCTGCGTCTGATGGTGGTACTCCAGAAAACATCAGTGATATGGGTAACTATTTTCAATTAAGTAAATATTTCTTTTTGATATATTTTTGTTTTCTTTTAGTTGATAAATGGCATTACATTTATTTAAAATAAATAGTAGATTTTGGATTACATTTGCATCGATGAATTGCAATTATTATATTAAATAATTTTATGTGTTAATAATTGGTCATCAATTATTATAAATAATTGAAATGTTAATCTAAAATTAAAATTAAATATGTGTATATACAACAAAAAGGGTTTGGAAATAATTTTAAAGTTTTTATAATAGAGGTTTTAAATATTTTTTTTTAAAGTTTTAAAAATAATAATAATATAATAATAATTAATTAATAATTTATTTTTAATAACTAATTATAAATAATAATAATCCTCTTAATTAACTTCGTTTTTGTTGCTGTTTTCGTCATCATGTGAAATTGTGGAACTTTGCTCCAGGCTTGGGAAATCATGACAATAAATGGTCCGCTAGCTGACCAATTATGACGTCAAAGAAAATTTTTGACGATTTTATTAAGAGTAACTGTTAAATAATGAAAAGTTAATTTCTCTGTTTGGCTATAGAGAATGATTGCATTCTTTAACTCCTATCTCTATTAGCTTCAAAAAATAATTCATTTTTTATTTAGTTTAAGTGAAGTTATTGACATAAAAAGTAGTAGTTCTTTCCAATCTATAGTTTTTCTTATACTAAATTTTGATTTATTTCATCTATGGCTCTATAGGTTTTGAAGTGTATTATTAACATGAACCTAAAATCCGTAATGAAAATAAAACAATCTTGGATTATGAGAAAATCAAATTAGACAGTTTTTACTCAACCCTAGATCAGTATGATCAGTTTGATCATTTTTTCACCAATTTACAAGAAATTATCTTAAAGAACACTAAAACAATCACAGACATTAAAACAATCAAAAAAACAAAAAAAAATGAATGTGAAAAGAGATTTTAGACAAAATAAAAATAAACTCGACTTATAAATACTCGAGTAAGTAAATAAAGAATACTCGAATTCTTGAATTATATAGGAAAATGAGGCATGAAGTCAGCCAATGGATTAAGTAAGCTAAAAATATGTATTTTTAAAAAGCCATCAACTCTGGGATAAAAAGTCCCAAAAACTTGGGGAATTTTTATAATAAAATAATTTATAATCAAATTCATTTATTAACTCCCACCAATTCAAAAATAAAATTGTTAGCAACGAGAACAGCATAGCAAACATAATGAACTCTTTCTTTATCAGTGTTACAAATGAAATAAATATTTGCCCTCTTCCAGTAGTGTATGCTCTAGTGTATGCACCCATATAGTACAAGGTGAAATATCTATAATAGTTTTATTCTAAATAAAACAAATGACGAAGAGGTTAAAGAAATATTGCAGAATTAAAAACATCGGCAGCAACAGGCCATGACAACAATCCCACAATAATAACCACTAGCTTGAACTGACTGGTATTGATGAAATGCCAGACGAATCTGCAGACAATATTGCTAAAACAATAACTAGTAAATTGGGAATTGATGGGAAAGGTAATGATGTAATACGTATACAGACTAAAAAACGCTCAAATAATTCTGGTGAACCTTCATTATTCAATTCAATAATGCTTATAAACGCTTATAAATAAAATCATCAAAAAAAAAAGATCATGGCAAAATACTTACATCCTACTTCAGCCTACGATACAAAAAAACTAGAGATCTAAAAAGAAGCATTAAAAAATGGATAAAAAAATGGCATGGATAAAAGCGGGTAAACTATATATTAGAAAGACAGGAACAAGCAAAATTATCAGAGTATTAACTGAAACAAATTTAAAAGTAATTAATGAAAACTTTATTTTACCAATTAATAACCATTTAAACAACACTTGTGATTACGCTTGACAAGTAGTCTAAAAAATATAATTGAAGAGATGTACCTTTTATTGAGTGGATTAAAATCTGAAATACACTTAGCTTTACTGAAAGCTGACTGGATGAATTTGAAACTGTTTTCACATTTTGAAAATGCCTTTTCATGCAGGAAAACACGTAAAGGTAGAGGAGTAGGTATACTTATTCACAACACTTTAACCTATGAAATACAAGAAAATGATTGTGATGAATATAATAGTATAATAAATATTTTGGTTAACTTCAATAAAAAACTATTAACATCACCACAATATACAAGACCACCTGAAAAAAATAGAATTAATTCATAAATTCGTTGAGGTGTTAAAAAATGTTAAATATTCTTTGAGTTGTTTTACTTAAAATTTTTCTCAGTGTATTAACATTTTATTTCATTAGGAAAAGGTCCCATTTCTATGTATACAATATTTGTACACATGTATATATCATTCTTATAACAGGTACCAGGTAACAGGTTATGCCAGGTAACAGGTGTGCCAGATAACAGCTTATGATTCGTAAAAATTTTAATTTAGAATTTTGAAGAAAGAATTTGCAGTTAAAGTAATTATAGAAAATAAATTATATTTCTGGGCCTTGGTGGTCTAGTGGGTAAGAGCGTATAAAATATACTGTAAAGACCGAGGGAGTGTAAGTTCGAACCCAACACAAGTCGTAAGATTCGTAAGTAAGTATCGTCGTAAGTATTCCCCGTTACGACATTTACACCGACGTCTGAAGAGGAAAGGCTGTGTAATATCTTGTCCACACTTAGAAATATATTATTTTATATTTCTAAATGTGGAATATTATTTTATATATATTATTTCCTGTCCATAGAAATACATTAAAAAAAAAATATATATTTCTTCGTGGTTATTTTTAATATTGTATTAGGAAACAAATAGAATTTAAAGTGTTCTTTTAATAAAATTATTGAACAAAAATTAAATATCCACGTATTCAGTTTTATTCTAAGATACATAGAGAATTTAAATTAGATAAAAATAAAAAAAGTAAGCTCAGTTACGTTATAAGCGTGTGAATTACGAACAGTATTTTTTTTTAAATAAAAGCTTTTTTTTTATACAAAACACTTGCTTGATCTCGTTCTTAAATATTCGAGAAGTCGTAAAACTAACATTCACTTATTGCAACAGCTTTTTTATGGATTTAGTAAAGATCCTGAGGGCAGTATATCCATACATATTTCAAAATTACAAAAAATCGTGCAGCAGTTAAAGGATTTGCGCGACGACATCTCTGAAAGCATGGTAATAACTAAAATTCTTTTGATCATACCTTCAGAATACAGTCATTTTTATACATCGTGGGAATCAACAGTTTCAAGTGAGCAATCACTTGAATTGCAAAAAGCAATTTACCATCAAGATTGTTAAAGGAGGAATCTAGAAACAAAACAAAAAATTAAGCTGCAAATGATAGTAATGCTCCTGTTATAAAATTATAATCATGTCTATTCCACTAAACGTTACTATCGGAATTGTCCACTGTATGTCAAAAATTGGTATTCTGCTAAACGCCACGCGATGATGTGTCCGCAGTTTTGCTGAATACGTTTTTGTGTATTCTGGTAAACGCGATGTCAAGTTTTCCATACATTTCAGAAATATTTCTCCGCAATTGTTGAGTCGCGGGAAAAATAATAAAATGTAAGTTAAATATAAAATTTAATAAAAACTAAATTTTAATAATAAATATAATAAATTTGAGTAATCTCTCAAAATTCTTCTTTTTCTTTTTATATTTTTTTTTGCAGTTTCATTTTCTGCAGCGAAAAAAAACCCAAACCTATCCATTTTTACGAATTAAAAATAACCCAATTTATAAACTGTCAAAATTAGTTGTTTAGCTCAGGCAATTCAGCGCGGACCAAATAAAATTTTCGCGTTTAGCTGAACATAATTTTTCTCCGTAGCTGCGTGGCGTACACGTTCCGCCGTTTAGTGGAATAGACATGAATAAGAATAAAAATGTGTTTGAAAAGAAAAATGAAAAAGTTTTTGTTCACCAATGCATGTTCCCATAGGAAATGGTGGCATCATTATGGGTTATCGCCGTGGTGATATAAATATGTTAGTTTTCAATAATATAAAATGGGTGAATAAACATTTATCTAATGTGGTTTATGTTCCAGATTTAAAATTGAACCTTTTTGTACAAAATCGTGTTTGGACAAAGGTCTTTAATTTTCTTCTGATAATACGAAGTGCGAATCGAATGATAATTGAGTTACAGTTGCAGTTGGTATAAGTAAAAATCGTCTCACGAAAATAATGTTTAAAATTCTTACAACTGAAAAGATACAGGCAAATAAGAAATGTCAAAAATGTCAAACTAAGTCGTAAAAAGTGCATTAAAAATATCAATTTAAAGAAGGATAATGTTATACAATGCGATGGAGAGTGCATAAAATGGTTTCGCGACAAATGTACTGGTCTGGTAAATGAAAATTTAAACATTCTTTATGAAAAGAGAAATTTTGGTTGTGTCCAACTTCCAAAATAAAGCGAAATAATCGAAAATCTTTAGGAGAAAACGGGCCTAACAACTCATCAGTGATAGCTGGAAATACATCTCTCATCCAAAGCAATGCATCAATAATATATAGATAAATTAGATGAAATACTACAAAAGCAAGCTTTGGAAAACAAAAAACTTGATGAGCTACAAATTGAGGTTAGAGAATTCAGGGAAGCCTTGAATTCTTTAGTAGATGATAACTTAGAGTTTCAAAACGCTAACACTCACCCGAAAAATGAAATAGAGAACATGAATTTGGAAATCCAACAAATAAAGCAACAAAATCTTGCAAGATTCGTGGTAGTATCTGAGGTTGGTAGTATTCCAGAAATAGATCCAATAGATTCTGTTTCTAAAATTGTTAATAATTTGAAGGCTTCGCTTGAACCAGCTGATGTGGAGCAGGCATTCGTAACAAAAAGCTTTTCAAAAAATTCCGATAAGACTTCTAAAATTAAAGTAAAATTTAAAAATTAGGTAGTTAAAAATAAAATTATGGCGGCAAAGATTGTGACATTGGAGTTTAAAGAAATATTTCCAAACTCGGTCAAAGCCAAAAACTATATTTATAAATGAACACTTAACCCCTTACTTTAGTTTACTATACAAAAAAACGAGAGATGTCAAAAAGAAAAAACTTATAAAACTCGCATGGGTGAAGGAAGGTAAAGTTTTTGTGAGAAAAGAAAACACCAAACCAATACAAATACTACGAGAAAAAAACTTAGAAATATTTAATGATTTACAACAACGAAATTGATCTCCAAACTTTACCTATATTTGCCTTATAAAAAATATCTCAAATATACATAATATGAAGTTTGATAATGAAAACATACTGAAAGTTCTATACGTAAACATTCGTAGTTAAAAATATAAAATAGATGAACTAACTTTCCTTTTAGATAGTCTAAATTTAACAATACACTTACTAATTTTTACTGAAACCTGGATTACAGATGATGAGGATCAAGGATATATGAGGATACAAGATCAAGTAAATATAAAATATTACAACAAAGATTTTGCATGTAGGAAAAATAGAAGAGGTAGAGGAGTTGGTCTCTTCGTTCATAATACAATTAAGTATAAAATGCTAAAAATATACAATGATGAAAAAAATAATTTACTATGTATCCAAATAAACACTAAACAATACAATTTAAATATTTGAACAATATAAATATCGCCGGATAATAACAGAAACTCACTAAATAATTGTTTTCCTTTATTAGAAACACATTTAAATGAACTTAAAAATAGTAATTCACTTGTATTAGGAGATTTCAATTTTATTATAAAAAATAACGTAGATAAAAATGTGATTGAATATAAAAATATTGCTGAATCAAATGGCTTCTTCTTCTGTGATGATTCCACTACTAGACCAATATCAGGCATTTGCTTAGATCATATCCTAAAAAACAATCTTTCAAAAAGTTATTATTACACATTTATCCACTGATATTACTAATGACAATATTATATTATTAATAAATTTATAAACAGAACAACAACTCAACGCAAAGTAAGTAAAACAAATGTCAGTCAATTACAGAACCATCTGTCGAACTGCAATATCGATACTTCTTCTAGTGTTGCCGAAGTAATATGCAAAAAGCTAGTAGAATCCGTGCAAGCAGGATTGTGAAAACATCCACGGTGGAAATATTAAATAAAAAAAAAAAAAAATATAGTAAACCATGGATTGACGGAGAGTGTATACAATTAATTAAAACTAAAAATTACTGGCACAGAAAACATATACAAAATATCAATAACGCGTACATCAAAGAAATGTACCATTATTGGCTAAACAAACTCACGTCAACAAAACGATTTAAACGCAAAAATTATGATATAAGAAAATTTAATAATTGTCACAATCAACAAAAAATTTGGAGTTTTGTAAATGAAATAGCTACATATGGGTTTAGTAATATTAGAGATAATGAATTCTTCAACCAAAATGACACATCTGAAGAAAAAATAAATAAAATAAACGATGCAGATTTCAGTTAAAAGAAATAAACGAGGAAAAAACTTCTAGCCTCATAGATAGCACATCTACGAGCAACAGTTCGGGTATAGATGGTATAAAAACGTCGATATTAAAAAACTGTAAAAATGAGTTAATAAAACCAATAACAAAACTGATTAATAATCATCGATCAAAATAATTTTCCGAGTTTACTAAAAATTAATAAAATCATCCCTATTTATAAAAAAGCTGGCAAAATAAAACAACCCAAACAACTCAAGACCGATTTCTATCTCCTCAGTATTCAGCAAAGTAATTAAAACTTAAGGTAATAATCAAAATAATCACGTGGGTTTAAAAAGTTTTAAGGGTAGGGGATTTAAAACTTTGGTACGATGTTATAAGCTTAGAAGCTTCAGCAAGTTTAGAGATTTGGAAAAGGAAAAAGTTGGGAATTCGGCAGGTTCGGAGAATTGGAATAAGATTTTAAGGGACCAAGTTAGAGATTTAGGATCTCAAGATGGAAAGTTTGAATATTAAAAAAATTTGGTGGATTAGTGTTTTTGTAGTATGATTTAAAATGGGCCCTTTGGCGAACCTCTAGGACCGAATCGGACCCCTTCGAAGTTATTGGGAGCAAGTATCAACGATCTTAGATTTTGAATAGAATATATTATATTGGGAATATGTAGTGTTATGAAATTATCAAAAATATCCTATAGTATGTAGTGAATGCTTTTGGTTTTACGATAAAAATTAAAAAAATTTAATTAAATGCACATTAACTCTATTATTTCAAGCTATTTTAATTCTTTTTTAATATAAAAGATGAAAAAAGTGTATTTTGTGCGGTTGTATGTATAAAATCGTGACTAAAATGACTAATGAACTTAATCATGAACTTGATATGAATAGAATTAAATATATACAAAATGAAAACAAATTTAATATAGAACAAGATTTATAATGTTCTTGTAAAATTACTTTCAATTATGCAAACTTAAAATATGTTATTGGCAACTAATACTATATATAACGCAAATAATTAAATATAAATAAAAGAAAAAAAAGCTGTTTGTGATAAATGTATTTTAATTAAAATCATATTTATTAACTTTACTTATAAAAAAGCGAAAGTAAAGTGCACAAATAAAAAAATTAAAATATTTTAAATTTGTGTAGAGTATTAAGTAATATCTTCTTTGTTATCCATGAATCATGCTTTTTATCAAAACCATGTCATCTAACTAAAACCTGATTTTCTTTTTTTTTTTTAATTTTTTCTACAAGGTAGACATGTGGATTTTTAACTGGGGTTAATTCAGGCTCATAAAAAGAAACCGGTTATTGGATTATTTGTGTAATTAAGTAAATTGTGTGTTATATGGTCAGTTCTTTTAGTTTTTGCAATTGTAAATATTTCTGTTCACCAGTTGGGTTGATAACCTTTTGCAAAAATTCCTTTAAATTTGTTTATACGAACATAATTTCCAACTCTATATTTTGCTTTACGAAACACTTTTAACTTATTTAAGACAGTTTTTAATAGTAATTTTTTGTTTTTCTTTTTAATTGAAGTTAATTGAAGTTGAAGTTGATTAGTTGAATTAGTTGAAGTTAATTGTTACATTGAAATTTTCAAGTAAGGTTAAAACGTTCTACTGTGGATGGTTTCATTTCATTTCAATGTATATATTTCAATATGTATGATAATGATTAATTTTTTTTCTTTCCATAAGTTTTCTAAATTCTTTGTTGAAAAACTCTTTACCTTGATTAGATTGAATATTTTTTGGGAGTGTTCCAGCACGTTTAAAAATGTTTTGCATGCCAAATAAAACGTTATTAGCATTTTTAGTTTTAATTGGTTCAGCATAAGCATATTTCGAAAAGATGTCTATTACAGTTAATAAATATTTATTTCCTTTGTTAAACTTTGCATATGGAATCATTTCTACCAAATCGGTTTGCCATGTATCGTCTAAACCTTTTTGAATAAATTTTCTTCGACGAAATTTACCATTAAGTAATAAATGTAAAGTATCCCAAAACAAACACAAGAAAATATAACTAATTATTAGCAATTAAATTAAATACAGTGTATAAATATTAATTTCTATTTAATATTTATAAGGCTTAATCAATAATTTTAATGAACTTAAAATAATTATAACAAATAGTAATATGGATTTTGTATGTTTAAGTAAAACTCATTTAGTAAGTAATGATGAAGATTCATTAATATAAAATGAAGAATATACTTTGTGTCGATAGGATAGCAATTCAAACCACACGGGGGAGTTACATTTTAAATTAGAAATTATTGGAATGTGGTTGGCTTGGATCCACCTACATGGATCCACCATGGCATTACATGGATCCACCTACAATTGAAAATAAGGAAACACAAAGAAACACATCAACAAAATATTTCAATTTATACTTATCTGAAATATGGGAGTTGAATCGTCACCATGTCACCGAGTCACCGAGTCATCTCTCACCAACAATAATGTGTAATATAATATAATATATATAACAATTATTCTGTAATATAATATAATATAATATTTTATTTATTACTTACATACTATTATTTATTTATTATTTACTTACCTTAAATGCATGTGACAAATATTGTTATGTCACATATTAATTCACAATAATTACTTTTTATTCAATAATATTTCATTTATATTGTTTCACTTAAATATTAAAATTGAATATAATATAAATATAATATTGTTTCACTTAAATATTAAAATTGAATTATAGAAATTAATTATTAAATTATATTTACATTAAATCTAATAGATGGCTGTGATCCATAATCATAGAATATTATTATAGAACATAATGTTAATTATTTCTGTAAACTTAAATTTGAATGTGGAACTTTAAATAATTGTATATAAAAATGTAAACTGTTAAAACAGATGCTATTAATTATACTTTTTTTTCTTATGTACTTTCAAATGATTTAAATTTTAAACAAAAGTCATTGACCTCGAACGGTTATAGTTTAAACAAGTTGTCAAGATAAGTTTAATGTTAGATTGTTTTAGAATTTTTTATTTTAATCGTTGATTAACGTTCGAGTGTAAAACATGTAAATTGGTAAAAATTTTTAGAGAAGAAAAAATAAATTGTAATTCAGAAATGTAAAAAAAATAAAGTTTTTAATTGCGCCTAAAAACATTTGGTCCTTCGAGCCGGATTTCTGAATATAGTGAATATTGTGAAGGTGATATTTCAAAGTGTGATATTTTAAACCGTCTATTCTAACACAGAATAACGTTTAAAATAAAATAAAAAAAAACTTGTGATTTAAGGTAAAAAGTGTGATATTTTAAACCGTCTATTCTAACACAGAATAACGTTTAAAATAAAATAAAAAAAACTTGTGATTTAAGGTAAAAGTGTGATATTTTAAAACGTCTATTCTAACACAGAATAACGTTTAAAATAAAATAAAAAAAAACTTGTGATTTAAGGTAAAAAGTGTGATATTTTAAACCGTCTATTCTAACACAGAATAACGTTTAAAATAAAATAAAAAAAACTTGTGATTTAAGGTAAAAGTGTGATATTTTAAACCGTTACTCTTTAAAACGTTATTCTAACACAGAATAACGTTTAAAATAAAATAAAAACTTGTGATAGTAAAATTTTTATGCCAGAATATTTTAAGTAAAATATATTGAAAAACTTGTGGTTTAAAATAAAGGGATATTTTAAATAAAATAGATTAGATTAAAAAAAACGATAAAGAACTTGTGATTTACATTAAAGAGTGTGATATTTTAAACCGTCTATTCTAACACAGAATAACGTTTAAAATAAAATAAAACCTTGTGATTTTAAAACCGCATATTCTAACATAGAATAGCGTTTAAAATAAAATAAAGATAACTGGTGATTTCAAAATTTCCATCACAGAATATTTTAAAATAAAAAAAAACCAATTTGAAAATTAAATAAAAAAAAACCTATGATTTTAAGTGCTTCTGCTTTGAAAAAGAATTAACCTTTATTTGAATATAAATCAAAATTTTGTTTAAAATTGGAAAAAAAAATTTTTTGATCAAAAAACAAAGAGAGTGTGTGATTAATAAAAAAATTACTTTCAATTAAAACTATTTCTGAACTTATAAACTTACATAATAATAATATATAATAATAATTATTAATAAGTAATAATATAAAAACTAGATTTTAAACATAATATAATTTAATAATATAATAATACAAAAAAAAAAGCGTGCGCGGCATAACAAACGGTTTCGCGAACAGCAAAGGGCAGCATCAGGTCAGGTTGGTAAATGTGTTGTTGAATGTGTTGTTCTAAAAGAAAAAAAAAAATATTTTTTGTATTAAACATTAGAAATTTTCATCTTGAATATATTAAATTATTAAGCTAAAAGATATTATATCAAATTACCAATAAAATTATTAAAAAAAAAAAAAGAATCAATCATAATTTAAATTCATTACATTATGCAAATACATTATTAAGTTAAAATCTATTATATTTATTACGTTATTATATTCTATTATATTCACTATTATATTCAAATTCATTATAAAAAATAGCCGACGCAAAAAGAATAGAGCAAATGATCGTCAAACAAAAGGTTCAAAAAATGCTGATGGAAAAATTCATAACTAACTATAAGAAAGATGGCTCAGTGAGGAAAACGAGACCATACTACGAAAAAAAATTAAAGGATTTCCAGGCTATGTGGGACGCTTTCGAAGAGGGTCACAGATCCATTCTATTCTTCCGTGTGAGCGAAGAACTGGAAATTAACCATGAATATATTGAGAATGACGTGCATGCGGAGACACAGAGTTTTTTTGACAACAATTATCATGCCATGTTGGAGAAATACCAAGAGGAGGTGAAGAGAGATACGACTTCTGTCGAAACTCCAGTAACCATACCAAACATATAACTCCAGTAACCATCCGAACGAGAATCGGAAATACATTGATAGCGGAATTCAACTTCCAAAAATTTCATTTGAAAAATTTGGCGGCGACTACACGAAATGGCCAACTTTCCATGATCTATTCACAACAATGATACATAATAATGAATCTCTATCCGATGTACAAAAACTTCAATATCTGAAAGTACAGCTAATCGGTGAACCTGAACAATTACTTCGTCATTTTCAGGTTACCAAAAGGAATTATACGGCTGCATGGGAATTGTTGATAGAGAGATATGATAATAAGAGGGTGCTCGTCAACAATCAACTAAATAGGCTTTTAAACCACAACACGACCATCACTGAGAGTGCACAGGGCATTAAAGGGTTGTTGGATACAACATTTGAATGTTTACAAGCTTTAAATAATTTAGATATAAACACAGAAACATGGGATCCAATAGTCACGTTTATCGTCACCCAAAGATTGCCGCAAGCAACTCATCAGTTATGGCAACAAGAAATAAGCAAAACTAAAATAATTACCAGCCTTAAGACGTTAAAGGAATTTTTAGAAGTCAGATTTAGAGCGTTGGAAGCTGTAAATTCAAGAGGACCAATAAAAGCAGAATTCAAAAATACAAATAGTAATACCAAAGTTAAACCAACAATCAACAATTTCCATTTACAAACCAATTCGATGTGCTCGTTGTGCAATGGCCGCCATGTTATAAGATGTCAAAAAATTTTAGCATTAAATCCTTCAAAACGGTCAGAAATTGTACGAGAAAAACGACTATGTTTAAATTGTCTGGGAGCTGGGCACATGCTGAAAGACTGTTCAAGTCAGCATACATGTGTTCATTGTAACAAGCGTCATCATACTCTCATCCACTTCAAAATGAATAATGTTATAGTGGACAATCATTCCAATGGTGGCACCAGAGCAGTCTCCAGTTCTTCCACATCACGTCAAAATGACACAGTTATATCGACAAACCACATATTAAATGTTGATAGTCCAGAATTTATACCGTCAGTTCATCACAATCGCAGAAATGACAATAACTCATTTGGGTATAAAGGTACAATTTAGGTCATTTGGGTACAAACTCATCAAATTCTACTTGCAATAGCATTATTAAGAATTCTAAGCCCACCCGGAGAAGAAGGTGTAGTGAGAGCCCTGATAGATCAAGGACTACAGGCTTCATTCATAACAGAGAAGGTGGTTCAAAGGTATAGATTAACAAAGGAAGCAATCAATGCTACAATCCAAAGTATTGGTCGAGAAAGAGTACACTCTGTCAAGTCACGTGTTAGATTTACTTTGAAATCTCTTCATCAAGATATTGACATGTGGAAGGTTTGGTACTACCGAAACTTACAAATTTGTTACCTCAAACTGATATACAAAATAGATATTGGAAACACATAGAAGGTTTAGAACTAGCTGATCCCAAGTTTTACGAACCCGGTCAGATCGATGTACTTTTGGGTGCTGACATGTTCAGTCAAATTTTGTTAGAAGATTTAATGAAGGGGGAGCCAGGTATGCCGATCGCACAGCAAACCATATTTGGTTGGATTTTGTCAGGCAAGAATCATGAATCTGCACCACAAAATTTTCATTTATCCTTAAATCTAGAAAAGCAGCTAAAATCTTTTTGGGAGGTGGAAGAAGTGCAAAACACTGTTTTGCAAACAGAAAAAGAGAAAGAATGTGAAAGGATATATACCGAAACAACAACGCGACGTGCAGATGGTACTAATGAAGTTCAGCTACCATTTAGAACAACGACACATAGTGACTTTTTAGGTCCATCCAGAAACATAGCGCTACAAAGGCTATACCAATTAGAAAAGCGTTTTAAAAATAATGTAGAGTTGAAAACAGAATATATTAAATGTATCAATGAGTACAAAACATTGGGGCACATGAGTCTAGTTGATCCAGAAGAGCTCTTTCAAAACAGTGGGCCAAACATCTTGTCATATAAAACCAGCTACCTGCCCCATCACGGAGTTATTAAAGAGACGAGTACCACAACAAAACTTCGAGTAGTATTCGATGCTTCTAGAGCAACAAAAAGTGGCAAGTCCTTAAATGACATGTTGTTAAAAAGACCAACGATTCAAGATGAGTTGTTGACAACATTGATCAGATGGCGAAAACATCGAGTTGCTTTCACGGCCGACATCGAAAAGATGTATCGTCAAATATGGATAAAGAATGGGCACACGGAGTATCAGAGAATAGTGTGGAGGGAAGATCCATCCCTTCCAATTCGAGATTACGAGATTACAAATTATTAACAGTCACGTTTGGCACAAAAAGTGCACCATACTTAGCAGTGAAAACTCTAAAAAAACTGGCACATGATGAAATGGATAATTTTTCTGTAGGATGCAGAATCATAAACAATGACTTTTACATCGATGATCTGTTGTCGGGAGCAGATGACGTTGAAACAGCATTATAGGCTCAACAACAGATCATAAGCGCCACAAGATCGGTAGGATTCTCATTACGAAAATGGATGTCTAATAGTAAAAAATTATTGCGATCATTGCCACTAGAAGATTGCGAAAAATTACTTCCAGATCAAAACAATGACGCAGAGACTACTCGAACTTTGGGTATACATTGGAATCCAAAGAACGATTCTTGTGGATATTCCATACCTTGAAGAAGCTCCTGTGACCTGGACTAAAAGAACCATATCACAAATCGCAAAGTTATTTGATCCTATGGGATGGTTAGCCCCAATTATCATATCGGCTACAATTATTATGCAAAGATTATGGCTATCAGGGTTACAATGGGACGATGAAGTAACAGCTGATTTAAGAAGGGAATGGATTAAATACTTTCAAAATTTAGAGAAAATTAAGAGAATTTCCATTAAAAGATGGATCGGATATTCCGAAAAAGATACAGCTATTGAGTTACATGTCTTTTCAGACGCTTCTACAAAGGGTTACGCAGCTGTCGTGTATATGTGTACGACAGAATCTAATGGCACAAGATCAACATCGATTATCATTTCCAAGACAAAGGTTGCACCAATAAAGACCATATCGTTGCCGCGACTTGAATTATACGCTGCCGTGTTAGGAGCCAAACTCTTAAAGTATACTCTACAGGCTCTACGAATATCACCACTAAAATTATTTGGATGGACAGATTCCGAAATTGTACTCGCATGGCTTGAAAATCACCCAACAAAATGGACAACGTTCGTCGCCAACAGGCTTTCACACATTCACGAGCTGGTTGGTCAAAATATTTGGAATCATGTACCGACAAAACAAAATCCCGCAGACGTCGCGTCAAGAGGTTTATGTCCATCTGTACTGAAAACCATCCCTTATGGTGGCATGGTCCAGACTGGCTAATGAAATCATACACACATTGGCCAAATAAGATGGAAGCCCATACCAGCCTTGAACAAAGAAAGCTTCAGATAAACCTTGTATTACCAACATTGAATAACGATATAATCGAGAACCAATTTTCGTCATATACAAGAATAATTCGCGTGCTAGCATACTGTCACCGATTCATTGCAAATTGTAAACTCAAAGAGAAAGATATGAGAGAAATCCACTATTTAAAATCAAATGAGATTAAGCAGGCGTTCAAACACTTAATAAAGCGGGCCCAACAAAGGACATTTGCAAGAGAGGTAGCTATGTGTAAACGAAATGATAATTTAAAAAAGGGTACTTTAATAAAATTAAATCCGATTTTAGATCAAGAAGGTATCTTACGAGTGGGAGGTCGTCTTAAGTTTTCAGAACTTCCGTATTCAGAAAAACATCCAATCATTTTATGCGACAAAGATATTTTCACAAAATTATTAATTGAAAAGGTTCATAAAAATTGTCTACATGGTGGACCACAACTGATGATGTCCATACTAAGAAAACAATTTTGGATTATTAATGAAACACGAACTCAACTAATGGGCGAGTTACCAAAAAGGCGAGTACAGATGGCCAGACCATTCCTACATTCTGATTTAGATTATTGTGGCCCATTCGAGGTATAAGTCATATGTAGCCCTTTTCATTTGTATGTCAGTCAAAGCTATTCACCTGGAATTAGTAACAGATATGTCAGCAGAAGGATTTATAGCTGCTTATCGAAGATTTTGTTCTCGTCGTGGATTCTGTACCGATCTATATTGCGATTGTGGTACTAATTTTGTAGGCGCACATAAAATATTAAAAAATCAAACACATTTTATGGTAGGAGATATAAAAATGGAAGTTGTTGAATTCATGGAAAATGTCGGAGTTAATTTTCACTTCAACCCCCTTGGTTCACCACACTGCGGCGGTCTATGGGAAGCTGGAGTTCGCTCAACTAAACATCACTTAAAAAGAGTGTTAAATAATATCACACTAACATACGAGGAGTTCGCCACGGTATTAACACAAATCGAAGCATGCTTAAATTCAAGGCCACTTTGTGAAATGACAAGTGATCCTCAAGATTTATTACCGCTAACCCCAGCTCATTTCTTAATTGGTGATAGCTTGCTATCTACACCCCAACAATGTGTTTTGGACTTGAATGTGAATAGACTGGATCGTTGGCAACATTTGCTACATATCCCGCAGAGTTTTTGGCGACGATGGAATACCGAATATTTGAGTCGTTTACAACAACGCCTTAAATGGAACCGAACACGCGAAAATTTAAAGATAAATGATTTAGCCATAGTAAAGGACGAAAGTCTTCCACCGAGTAAATGGCTTCTCGCTAGAGTTATAGATACTCATTCTGGCTCTGATGGATTAGTACGAGTAGTGAGCGTTGGCATGAAAAACTCAATTTTCAAACGACCCATTTCCAAATTATGTGTTCTTCCAATCGGAAACCAACCGCTTGACCAAACTGATCATAATTCGCAAAATCAAACCGATTCTAAATTAAAATCAAACTAAATCATTCATATAATCAAACATTCAAAATCACATACAATTCAATACCACACTTATAAAACTATCAAATTCGTTTTTTTTTCTATACAATTCATACACACAATTCTAAATTCGTAACACACTTTAAAAAAAAATAATATCATATTAACAATTTCTCACCATTACGTTCCTAGTTAGTTGAATGCGCAGTTCCAGATATTGAGTAAGGGGCACTATATCCTCTATCTTCGGTGTCAGCGATAGTTCCGGTATAGATGTTTTTGTTTCAAGGATGATAACAATTTCAACACAACCTAAAAACCAAATGGCAGAATAAGTTTTTTTGTTTATCATATAAAAGTTGTATATAATTTTATTAAAATTTTGTTTTTTTTTAGTTTAAAGGGAAACCTGAATTGATTTTAGATATTCCTACGTAATATCAAGGGGGGGGGGGGAGAATGTTCCGTCTGCGCATTACATGGATCCACCTACAATTGAAAATAAGGAAACACAAAGAAACACATCAACAAAATATTTAAATTTATACTTATCTGAAATATGGGAGTTGAATCGTCACCATGTCACCGAGTCACCGAGTCATCTCTCACCAACAATAATGTGTAATATAATATAATATATATAACAATTATTCTGTAATATAATATAATATAATATTTTATTTATTACTTACATACTATTATTTATTTATTATTTACTTACCTTAAATGCATGTGACAAATATTGTTATGTCACATATTAATTCACAATAATTACTTTTTATTCAATAATATTTCATTTCTATTGTTTCACTTAGTTAAATATAAAAATTGAATTATAGAAATTAATTATTAAATTATATTTACATTAAATCTAATAGATGGCTCTGATCCATAATCATAGAATATTATTATAGAACATAATGTTTATTATTTCTGTTAACTTAAATTTGAATGTGGAACTTTAAATAATTGTATATAAAAATGTAAACTGTTAAAACAGATGCTATTAATTATACTTTTTTTTCTTATGTACTTTGTATTATGTACTTTGAAAAGATTTAAATTTTAAACAAAAGTCATTGACCTCGAACGGTTATAGTTTAAACAAGTTGTAAAGATAAGTTTAATGTTAGATTGTCTTAGAATTTTTTATTTTAATCGTTGATTAACGTTCGAGTGTAAAACATGTAAATTGGTAAAAATTTTTGGAGAAGAAAAAATAAATTGTAATTCAGAAATGTAAAAAAAATAAAGTTTTTAATTGCGCCTAAAAACATTTGGAACAATGGAACAATAATTTATCTTACTGGTCTATATAGATCGCCTTCAAGACATCTTAATATGGAGTCAAATTATTTTTACTTATTTCAATACTTTAATTGATGAGCTATGTGAAAAAAACAATGTAATAATAATGAGTGATTTTAATTTAGATTGGCTAATAAACAATAATAAAAAAACTAAAGTTAATGAAATAATATCTGATAGTGCATTTGAAGAAATAGTTAATAAACCTACGAGAAATACAAAAGATACATAAATAAATAAAATAATACTAACAATATAAAAGACAAACTTAATAAAATTTCTGATCATGTAACAATAAAAATAATAATAAAAATGAATAAAAGTGAATTTAAATCGATGAAGAAAATAAAAATTTTAAAATATAATAAAAACTAATTTACAAACAATATCATAACAATATATTATGTAGACTTCAATATCAAAGTTAATATAAGATTTTGTGGTAGAAAAATCTATTTATACTAACCAAGTAAAACAGTTTTCAAATGAATTAAGAACTCTTAAATCTTTAAAAATTAACCAATATGAAATAGCAAAATGGTTAAATAGGAATAGTTATTGGCAAAATTATAGAAGAGTTAGAAATATATATAAAAATGAAATGACAAAAGCTAAATATACATTTATTGTTAATAAAATTAACAATTCAGATGATCAATGTGCAATGTATAGAAACATAAAGAAATACGTGTTAAAAAAAAATATAAATGGAATTAAAGAAGTAATATTTAACAATGAAAAAATAAATGATTGTAAATTAATTGTAACATGATATCAAAATGTCAATCTGGTTTCAGAAAACACCTCAGCTGTGAGTCTTTGATAAATTTAATTATCATGAATTGGAAAATTGCGGTACATGATACGAAAGTTGCGGTAGTTGTTTTTATAAACTTAAGAAGAGCTTTTTAAACAGTGGATAGGGAAAATCGGAAAGATACAGAGTTCTTGATATTGAGCTGCAACGGTTTATATCTTATCTGTCAAATAGAAAACAAAAAACAAAAATAAATGGTGTTCTATCAGATACTGTGGATGTTATTCTTGATGTACCGCAGGGCTCAATTCTTGGCGTTTTATTATTTTTAATTTATGTAAACGATATAGAACAAACTATTGCACTGTCATAAAATGTTTTGTTTGCTGATGATGCGCTGCGATATATGCTGAAGGAAGTAATGCTAAGGAATGTGTACGTACAAAAAATTAATGCAGATTTGGAAAAATTAAGCAAGTGGTTCAAAATGAGTAAGCTCAGTTTAAACATGCAACCAATTTTTGGGATTTACACCATATATGTCACAAAGATGCCCTAGCAATCATAGACGTTGCCATTGCCAAAAACTGCATCATACATTGTTGCATCTCAATTCGAACGTGTCAACATCTAATGTTCCAACGCAAACGAGAAATCCAAATCTGGACAACATTTCTACAAATTCTTCAAATATGAGATCTAATAACTGTGTACTCAACCCGGAAAGCCCAGAATATCAAACGGTTACAGAATGTGTCGCATCAAACAAGCTTGGGTCGTACGTTGCAAAAAGAAATACTTACAACGATATAATATCGTGAAAATAGCACTCGTGAAAATAGTTGGACCGTCTGGTGAGGAAACAATAGTACGGGCTCTGATAGATCAGGGATCCTACCTTCTTTTCTAACTTCAAGCTTTTTTCCTAACAGAAAAAATGGCACAAAGCTTACAAATACGCAAACAATTTGTCAGTGTGACTGCTCAAGGCATAGGTCAAGAAAATTTACACCAAATCAATAAACGGGCCAGTTTCAACAGACTAATAGACGCTTATCAGATGGTATATACGACGTTCAGCTACCGTTTCATCCTCAAAAGAATGGAACGCTAGGGCAATCCAGAAATATCGCAATCGGTAGATTGTTTTCCATGGAACGTCAGTTTTCGAAAAACCCAAAATTTAAAAATGAGTATTTCAAGTGTATAAATACTCCGTATTAGATCATATGGAAAAAATCAAAAGGGATACTAGTTCAAAATCAATAGAAGTATTTGAACACAACTACTTGCCTCACCATAGCGTCATAAAGGAAGCTAGCACTACAACCAAGTTGAGGGTTGTATTTGATGCATCTCGAGCAACAAGTAATGGTATTTTTTTAAATGATAAGATGATGAAGGGTCCTGTAATTCTAGACGAGTTAGCTACCTTTCTGCTGAGATAGAGCATGTATAAATTTGCTATTAGTGCTGATATAGAAAAAAATAATCGACAAATTAGAATTGCACCTCGACATGCAGAGTATGAAAGAGTTGTTTGGAGAAGATCAGAAAATGCCCCCCAGAATACTTTAGTCAATTTTAATTACGATTTACCATTTTCAGTAATAAGTAAATTTCTTTAACAATTAAACGTTATGCAATGGTTTTCGCTGACGCTGCATTTTTATGCATAAAAATTAAATGTTTGAATGAAACACAATATTGTACTAAGTAAATTAATCTATGTATGTAATGTAAACTGTTGTTGTAAAATTTGGTTGTCAGGTTGCCAGGTTGTTGTTTAATGTAGATTTAAAGTAATGTAGGTCAGTATAAAAATATTTCAAGTTTATAATACGGAAAATAATTGTACTAAATTTGTAACGATATTCAAGGTGTAATTAATGCTGATTTTAGTATTTAATTTATATATAAATATTTAAATTTATAATAAGTAGACAGAACAAAATGAACAGTTTATCAACAAACAAAACATTGGTCCTTCGAGGCGAATCATTTAATCATAAATTATCAAAAGATAATTGGACAAGCTGATTATATCAACATACAAAAAAAAAAGACTACTCTTTCTTGTGAAGAAATTCAAAGGGCTAACTTGGAAGAGCATTTTAGAGTCAACAGAAATTACAAGAAAGATAGCAAGGACAGCCATTCATTTGAATACTTCGCAAGTCGTCTGGAACGCGTCCACAGCATATGGAGACGCTGTGTTGAAAAGCATCCAGAAGTACTGGGGGAAAAGCCCACAATAGTAACTTACTCAAGGAATATCAAGAAAGCTATGAAGAAGCAGAAGAACTTTTCTTAGACTTAATAACCAAATTTAAAGGATTCATTAATGGATATAAAGAACAGAAAGCAACACCGACAGCAAGACTATCCAAGACAATCCATAAGAATCGTCATCAAGGATAACTTTCAACTAGAAAGAATAAAGATTCCTAGATTTGATGGCAACTGTATGAAATTGACTACATTCTATGAATTATTTAAAGCAATGGTTCATGAAAATAACGAGATTTGCAATGTCTAAAAAATGTAATATCTCAAATCTGCACTTACTGACGAATCAAGTAATCTAATAAAACATTTGTCAGTAAGTGAAAAAAATTATAAAACAGCTTGGGAGTTGTTAATAAACCGATTTGCAAATAAATTCTATCATCACATTTGCATGCAATTACATCTGCTCCATTTACTACGGCTGAAAATGATAACAGTTATAAGAGGTTACTTGACGCTGCAACCGAATCATTAGTAGGAATTAAAGGGTTAGGGCAATCTGCAGAATCCTGGGGACATATAGTAGTCCACATTCTGTCCCAAAAATTAGATATAGAAGCCAGAAAAAAATGGGAAGAGGGCCTAGGTTTTATTAGAGACTTTAGCTCAATTAAAAACATTTTTAGAACAACGATTTAAACGATTTTAGAAAAACTATGTTTCAATTGCTTACAATATGCTCATGTCTCAAAATGCTGTTTTTCAAAATCTCGCTGTTTAAAATGTAAATCTACACATCAAACAGCTTTCCACATTGAAAACACAAATTCGAAGAAAATTTTAACAGCCACTAATGTAGAAAGGGGAAACCACATTTTGTTAGCAACAGCATTAATTCAAGTAAAAAATAAGTATGGAGATTATGTTTCGTTTAGAGCTTTAATTAACCAAGGTTCTCAAAAATCATTTATAACTGAAGCTGCTGTGCAATGTTTGAAACTTTCTCGTAGTTATGACAGAACCATCATTAGCGGAATCTGGTCAACTGAAAGGGGTGTGGCTAACCTAAAAATAAAGGAAAAATGGACTCTTCACCTTATTCAAGCTTTAATAATAGCACAAATTACATGCGATTTAAACACTTAAAAATATGTCACCAAATTCAACAAGAATCAATCTGGATGATTTAGCAGATCAACTTTTAACATAAAAGGGAGAATTGACATTTTGTTGGGAGCTGATATATTCGGAAATATTGTAAAAAATGGAGTAAAAGACACACAATCAAGATATCTAAATGCGCAAAAAATAGCATTGGGTTAGATATTGTCAGGACCTGCACCAATCGAATCAAATTATAAGATTTTTAGTTTAATTTCAACTGAAGATGTAGATCAATCTCTGAGACAATTCTGGGAACAAGAAGAAATAGAATACCAGCAGAAGAGATTTATAAACAAGATTTGCAACGTTTACCATCAGGCAGATATCAAGTAAGTTTACCTTTCAAATTGATGCCAGGTGCAGAGTTGGTAGGTTCTTAAGAGCATTGCAGAGATTATATCCATTAGAGCGCAGGTTTAAATTAAATTCTGAGTTAAAGATTAATTATAACAAGGTTATAGATGAATATATTCAGTTAGAGCATATTGAAGAAGTACCACTAAATGAAATCAACAAGGTCAATTACTATCTTCCACATCATGCTGTATTGAAGGTTAGCAGTACAACAACCAAAATTAGAGTAGTTTTTGATGCATCTGCCACATCACCATCTGGAAAATCGCTGAGGGATTTTTTATTAACTGGCCCAACCATACAAGAATCTATTTACGATATGTTAATGCGGTGGAGAAAATATAAATTTGCAGTTACTGGTGATATTGAAAAAATGTACCGACAGATATGGTTGAAGCCAGAACATCGCGATTTTCACAGAATACTGATGAAGTTAAAGATTATAGATTGAAGACTGTAACCTTTGGAGTCGCGTCAGCTCCATTCCTAGCAATTAGAACTTTACATGAAGTAACACAGTCGGTAAAACTAGAAAACCTCAAAAATTGCAGACATTCTTAACGATTTTCATGTAGATGATTTAATGACAGGTGTTCATACTGTGGAAGAAGCTCAGCATATTAGAGAAGATCTTAGCAAAATCCTGAAGGAGGCAGGATTTGCGTTTCGGAAATGGGCAGCAAACGATAATAATTTATTATGAAAAATATTAGAAACAGATCGGGAATTACAATTACCACTGGATTCGGAAAAGGGAGTGCAAGTGAAAACATTAGAATTGTATTGGCTACCAGCAACTGATGCCTTTTTTTATAAGGTGATCCCACAAAAGCAGAAAAAGAATTTTCATACGAAAAGATCAATATTATCAGAAATGTCTAAACTTGTTTATCCTCTTGGTTGGTTGCAACCAATACTTATACAGGGTAAATCATTACTGCGACAATTATGGCTAACGGAAATTGATTGGGATTGCCCTTTGCCAGATTATTTACAAGATCAATGGAACAACTTATGTAATTATCTTTATACCATTCAAGGAATTAATATACCCCGCTAGATAAACTACGAACCCGGAGATGTAATACCATTACATGGATTTGAAGATGCTTCTATGATAGCTTATGCTGCAGTTATCTACATTAGAATTGAAAAGCCGGATGGTAAAATCATAAACAATTTGTTATCTTCAAAGTCGAAGGTAGCTCCGACAAAAACATTGTCATATCCACGCTTGGAATTATGTGGAGCTCAACTTGTACTACAACTTATGGAGCAAGTATCTAAGGCATTCAAATGGACAGATATAAACAAATTTTTTTGGGCCGACTCGACAATTGTCTTATCATGGCTTAGCCAACATCCAAATACTTATTTATCCAAATACTTAATTCACTTATTCCAAGGGAAAACGAACTAATTACTTATCAACGGAAGAATTAAGTACAGTTGAAAAAACTTGCGTACAGATCATGCAAACCCACTTTTTCAAGATGAAATTGAGCAATTAAAAGGTAATAAAGGGATAAAACTATCAAGTGGAATCAAATGTCTTAATCCTTTCTTAGATTCAAACGGTATCCTCAGGGTGGGCGGTAGATTAACCCTCGCGCCAACATCATAAGAACGACGCTCATATTTAGCAATTTCGATCATCAGATACTATCACGAAAAATTGTTACATTCAGGCACGCAAGCTACACAAACTGCTATCCGTTTAAAATATTGGATGATTGGTGGAATCACAGTAATCAAACACATACTTCGAAAGTGTTTGGTATGTTTCCGGTCTAATCTTACAGTTCAAAATCAAATCATGGGATCGCTACCGGAGACCAGAGTATCACCTGGCAGACCTTTTTCTTCTGTACAACTTGATATTGGTAGTCCAATATTTATAAAATTTAGCCGTGGACGAGGAGCGAAATCGTACAAGGCGTATATTGTACTTTTTGTTTGTCTTTCTACAAAAGAGATACATCTGGAGTTATTATTCCTTAGCAGCAATACGCCGTCTCATTGCCAGGCGAGGGTTAAGTACAGACATTTATTCAGATCAAGGGACAAACTTCGTTGGTGCTAATAATAGTCTAAAGAGAACACATGTTAATTTAAGAGATGTACTTGCAACTGAAAAAATTAATTGGTATTTTATTCCACCTGGAAGTCCCCATTTTGGTGGACTATGGGAGGCTGGCATTAAATCAAAAAAACGGCTTCTCAAAAAAGTTTTAGTTAAAGAACTCCTGACATATGAAAAAATGATTACTCTTTTAACGCAAATAGAATCTTGTTTGAACTTTAGACCACTTTGCTCTTCAAGTAATGATTGTAATGATTTAGAAGCACTTACACCAGGGCATTTTCTGGTAGGCCAATATTTGCATGCTGCTCCTGAAACACTTGGGTTACAAGATTCAAAGTTACAAGGTTCAAGGGGTTACAAAGTTCATTACAGGAACGAAATAAATGGAAACAATCAAAGGTGAACATAAAACTAGATCAATTATTTCTTATAAAGGACGAAAGATTTTCATCAAACAAATGGCCATTAGGAAAAATCGTGGAAATACATCCAAGAGAAGACCGTATTGTAAGGGTAGTTTCAATAAAAACGGGTAAAGGAATTACACAGAGAAATATAACTAAAATATGCCCACTACCAAATGATGAACCATATGATGATACGAGCAAGATTGTTATCAATAAATCTCAAACATCTTCTAAGGTCAATGTAAATTTATGGACAACAACTTTTTTCTTGTTATCATTATTCAGCTTAATTTCCGGACAAGATGTAAACATTACACAATTTAGCGGCAAACCCCACATGTATTTTGAAAACAATGGCAAAATTAAGTTGATTAGCTCAAAGTGGAAAATTCTTTTGTATTACGATTTAGAAACAAACTGGTAAAAATTTAGAAACAATGTGTGCAGACCATTTAATAAAAAATTTAACATTTTGTCTGACTCATGTAAATCATCTTTCTAGTCAATTTCTTCGTCTTCAACAAAATAATGAAATTCTGTTTACAAATCATGCATATCACCAAAGAAAAACAAAAGGAGCTTTAAATATTGTGGGAAACGTTGCAAATGGTTTATTTGGTATACTCGCTCAAGAAGACGTTCAGAAATATGACCTTCAAATATCAGCATTAAGGGAAAATTATCAACAAATATATTCGATTTATATATATTGAAAAATCAAACATCAACAATCAATTCAACTCTTTAATTGATGAAATTAAAGGATTCTCTGATTCAAAATCAATTTAAAACATTAGTGGAACAATTGAGCCAATCGCATAAAATGGAACAGAAGGAGATAGGAATACTGAGTTTAGTGTTGCATTACTTAATGGCTATGAAAAGATACGAGGAAATTCAAGATGAACTTATAGCATCTTATATTAATGTAAAAACTCAAAAACATTATTTATTTTTAACAACCACCGAATTGATTCATCAACTTAATTTAATAAGGAAAAACATACTCTATGGGACACAACTTCCCATTAAAGAGACAAATCCAAATTTCTTACATGATGTACTTGCCATCTTGAATAGCAAAACGGCATTATCAGGAAAACGACTAATAATGGAATTCAGCATACCGTTAGTCGATTCAAAAATATTTACTTCGTATAATCTTATCCCGTTACCTACGATATATCAAACCAAGCACATCATAATTCTTTAATTAACTTATGCAAGTAAAGTAACCTATGTATTCAGTTCTCTTGCGTCGTTTGTGGGGTACGCACATGAAAATTACTTTTGTACATACTCGAAAAAAAATTTTTATGTGCTAAATGTGCTAAATTACAAGCGCAGGATTTGAATTTTTATAAAACTACAAATGATAAATTTCGATGCGACAAGTGCTCTCTTGTAAGACGTAAATCATTGCATGGTGAGATTGCAAATGTAAAGAGTTCAATTCAAATGAGCAGAAAGAAGAGCAACAGCGCAAGCGCAAATACTTCTAATTCTATTCTCTCTCAGTTACAAATTGGCAGTATTCCATCGTCTATAATTGAAATGACTGACTACAACTCAACCAACAACTCAACCAACCAACCAACTACAACTCAACCAACCACTTCAAATTCCTCTATGTTGAACATAAATAACACTACGGTACAATGTACAAGTGCAATACTTCAATCTCAATGTAATGAGAGAGTATTCTCAATTGAGAATTCTGATCAAACAAATAAAAATGATGTTACACTTCAAAAGCTATATATATGCTGAAATTAGGGTTTTAAAAAAAATTAACAGCAACTTTCTCTTTACAATGAATGAGCTTAAAGAAGAAAACAAACAATTAACAAGCAAAATAATAGAAATAATTTTCTTAGAATGTCTTGGCTGTATCCAAAAGAAAAGAGTAAAGTTATTGAAATTAGTGGTATTTCCAATGTTAGTAATGAGAATGCAGTTGCCGTAACAAAAAATGTATTTAAAATTGTTTGAACTTAGATATTAAAGATGATGAAATTGAAAAATGTTACGTAAAGAATGGAAAATACAAAAACTACAACAAAAAAGATATCATATTTGTGCAATTATTAAGTAATAATGTTAAATGGTGATGGTGGTAAGATTATTTACATTATAGATCACTTGATGATTTTGATAAATTAATGTGATATTTTATTTTTAAAAATTATTATACAAAGTAAAAATAGTTTTGTTATTAATGATCTATTAAATAATGATCTTCCTACTACCAGAAATTTTTTAGATTTAAATTTGTTAAATGTAAATAATAATTTTTATGTCATACAAAATATCAGGAGTCTTAGAAAGAATTTTGATTCTTGCTTGGTTGAACCCTGAGGGTTCTGAACGAGGTCCAATTTTATTTTTAATTTATATTAATTCTATTTTTTTACAACCATTTAAAGCGAATCCTACAGCTTTTGCAGATGATACTGCTTTTTCTTATATCTGTGATAATACTTCTGAAATTTGTGAAAATATGAACTTAGATTTAGAGCTCCTTAGAATCTGGTTCGGGAAGCACAAATTGACTATTAGTAATAAAACAAAATATATGTACTTCAATATTTATAATTCACCTTGTGTTGACCTGAATCTAGATTATCATTCGGCTCATTGTAAAAGGTTTCCATTAGGCCTAAGCTTAAATTATTCAGCTTGCCATTCAGATAGTTTTAAAATTGAAAATGTAAAAAGATTTAAATATCTAGGAATTCTCATTGATAATAGACTATCATGGAATGAACATACGACTTATTTAAAAAAATACCTAAATAATGTTCTTAGGCAGCTTTATAATGTAAACCTATAGGGTTCTAGGAAAGTTAGTCCAATGGTATATTATGCACTCTTTCATTCAAAGTTGCAGTCCGGCATTACATGTTGGGGTGGCACTTATTTAAGTAAAATTAAACAATTGCTGGTCTCGCAAAAACATGCCATAAAAATTATTTGTAAGAAACATCGGTTAACACATACTCATGAATTTTTTCTTGATTTAGGTATCCTACCAATTAGAAACTTATATTTTTATAAAACCCTAAAAGTTTTTTTTATTAAGTCAGGTTATTTAAATGTCAGATGTAATCCTGCATACAACTTAAGAACAAATTATAGATGTTTGGTTAATATAACGCGTTTGAAAAGAGAACATTATGCCCGTTATTATGACATAGTTGCTCCTAAAATTTATAATAGATTGTCTCCTGATATAAAAAATATATGAATTCTGTCCAAATTTCTTAGTAGATATTGAATGTTTGCTTGATGTGATTAGGTAAGAATCATATTGTTCTTCTTCTGGCTCTTATGAAAAACAAACTTATATTTCTTTTAATTTTTGAGTACCCCACATACTTACTTTTTTATATATAAAACAGTTCTCTTTTAACCTTTGAAATGACAACACTTTTTTTAATTAGTTAAAAACCTTTTTATTATATGAACTTTTTTTTTTCCTTTACTTATATCTTTTTTTTAAAATTAAAATTAAATTAAACTAGTGAACTTTTTAATTAATTTTTTAATTATTTTTTTTTTCTTTCACTAAAAAAAATATTTTTAAAATTGTAATATATTGAACTAAATTTTAAATTGTATGGCTGCACTTCAATGGCGGCAAGATAAGTATTCTTAATTTATTTAACAACATACAAATTTTATTTTTTATTTTTTTACACTTATAAATTTAGCTACATATTAATTTTTTTTTTTTTTTGGTTTAATTTAATTTTTGATTAATTTTTTTCGAACTATAGTAAATTTAAATAATTTTTAGTGTTTTCGGATTCAAATTATAATTTATAATTAAACGCGTTCGGTTGGTTTTGTTTACTTTTCTTTTTTATTTATTTCATCTTAATATCAACTTGTCGTAAACAAAACAATTATATATTCAACTCCCTCCCACATTTATGATGGATGCTGGTGTTCTTCTTCGACTCTCAATTCGTTCAATTTTTTTTAATATCACCATAGTAATTACCATAATCTAATTGATTAATTTCTGGTGGTAAGTTTTGCTTTTGGTGATTCTTGGTTGTACCTGCGTAAGGTCTGCGTAAGGTCGTACATAAGGCCACTTGAAAGTGTATGTTAAAAACTGTTGAACGTTGTTATAAACCATTTGCTCACTCAAGGCAAAATATTGCAAAGTATTAATGTTGATATAAAGTATTGATATTGAAATCGATAGTAATTTATTTTAAAGTGTTGTCAAGTCCGGATTATTTAAATCGTGCACTTTTACTTTTGATTTTAATTTTGAATAAATTTTAATTATTGTTAATTTTAATTTTTACTTTAATCTTAATTTACATACTTTAATTTATCTTACGTCAGATTTGGATCTTGGTTAATTTTAAAATTGATTTTAAGTCTAATTTTGATTTTGATTACAATTTCAACTCTGATTTCATTTTAATTTTGCTTTTGATTTTAATTTTAAACTACATTTCAATTTTAATATTATTATTTATTATCTTAACTTTTCTTTTATATTAATTTTTTCCATCAAAATTACCAATTTTAATGTTAATTTCTGTAACATACGCGGGTTGCAAACTAATTTTTATGCCGTCGATTGCCATCTTAGTTCCATTTAACCAGCAATCTTAGCCCTATGTGAAATACAAGTCAGTAACCACAATGATAACTTTAATGTTACCGGCTCCTCACTTATTTCACACTTCATACCCAAAATAGGTATCGCTGTCTATATAAACAAGGTAGAATGTAAACCAACGGTTTTTAAAAGCGCACATTTCCAAAACTCAATACAAACTGTTTAGAAGTGTGACTTATACAAAAATTTGAAAATTTCATGTAATAAGATAAAACTTGAAAATAGGACATTTTTGAGATTTTGAGGGGCCGTAAGTCCGGAATCCTATATAACTAAGAAAAGCTGTTAACATATGTAAAAATATATTATTGAAGCTTTAATTTTTATGTCTTGCCGAAGAAAAATTTTTACAGGTGCCTAAGTTACAGGTGTCTAAAAACAGCAAATTTTAAATTTTTGAGGCGTAATAACTCTTAAAGAGGGGGCGTTACCAAAAAATTTTCTGAGGAAACTTATACTAATTCTAAAAGTTCTTACTTGTCTCAAAATTTCAGGTTCCTATCTAAAGGGGTGCCGGAGTTATGAAAAAAGAAATTTCATGCAAAATGTGGTTTTCACATAACGGTAAATTTAAATCGTAAATTACAAAATATTACATAATTTTGATATTGTTTTATATAGATAATAAAATTTTCGATCTTCTACCGGTTTTAGATTGCAAAACTATTACGCAGAGCCCGAGATATATACATCTGAAAATGGGGCTTTTTTACAATTTTGAAGAGCTGCAGCTTTGGAACCCTTTACAACTAAAATAAACCTTTCACACACGTAAAAATATATTATTGTAGCTTTCATTTTCATGTCTTGCCGAAGAAAAATTTTTACAGGTACCTAAGTTACAGGTGTCTAAAAATAGCAAATTTTCAATTTTTGAGGCGTAATAACTCTTAAAGAGGGGGCGTTACCAAAAAATTTTCTGAGGAAACTTATACTAATTCTAAAAGTTCTTACTTGTCTCAAAATTTCAGGTTCCTATCTAAAGGGGTGCCGGAGTTATGAAAAAAGAAATTTCATGCAAAATGTGGTTTTCACATAACGGTAAATTTAAATCGTAAATTACAAAATATTACATAATTTTGATATTGTTTTATATAGATAATAAAATTTTCGATCTTCTGCCGGTTTTAGATTGCAAAACTATTACGCAGAGCCCGAGATATATACATCTGAAAATGGGGCTTTTTTACAATTTTGAAGAGCTGCAACTTTGGAACCCTTTACAACTAAAATAAACCTTTCACACACGTAAAAATATATTATTGTAGCTTTAATTTTTACATCTTGCAGAAGTAAAATGTGTGCAGGTTCCTAAGTTACAGGTGTTTAAAAATAGCAAATTTTCAATTTTTAAGCCCTAATAGCTCATAAACAGGGGGTGGTCCGAAATAATTTTCTGAGCAAACTTATACTAATTCTAAAAGTTCTTTCTTGCCTCAAAATTTCAAGCTTCTATCTAGAAGCGTGCCGGAGTTATGAAAATATAAAAATCATGCAAAATTTGGTTTTCACATAACGGTAAATTTAAATACTAAATTTAAAAAAATTGTATAATTTTGATATTAATTTACAAAGATAAAAGAAATACCTGTCGAATGACGTTTTCAGATTGAAAAAATCTTAAGCAGAACATAAGATATATGCATTTAAAAATAGGGCTTTTTCAAAGTTTGAGGGGGTGTAGCTCCGTAATGGGGGGGGCTACATGAAAAAGTTGTTCCACAAAATTATTTTTTTTATGAGACCTACCTATGGTTAAAATTTTTTTTCTCTATCTTTAACGGTGTAGAAGTTTTGTAAACAGACGGACGGACGGACGGACGGACAGAGTGAAACTAATAAGCACATTTTTTCAAAATTTTTTTGGAAATGTGCTAAAAATGACATCGCTTTTCAACACACTTCCAAAATATAAATGTTCTAGCCCAACCTTTCATTACATTTGGGTCAAAATTCTCGTTGAAAAGCATGCCATACATTTCTGTTTCCTATACAGATCTCCCAACTCAAATGAACAAGAAACTGCTATGGAAATTGAAAATCTATCGAACCTGATCAATGAAATTTTGGACACATCTCCAGAAACTGAAATTGTTATGGCGGGAGATTTCAACATTCATAACAGGGACTGGCTTCATTTTTCTAGCAACATCTCCCCGAGTCAAAACTCAATTGGGAAACAAGTTGAACTATTCTCCACACTGTTCCACCCTTCTCAACTTGTCCACAATCCCACTAGGATCCCGGACCGTGCTGATCATGAAGGTCACCTCTTGGATCTGTTTCTCACCACACACCCTGAAAAATATGTGGTTTCAGTTGGTTGCCCCCTGGGTAATTCCCACCATTGTTTGGTTAACACTAGTTTCCGTGTAAGCCCAATCTCCAACCAAAGGTTCCCTCCCAAAAAATTAGTTTGGCGTTACAGCCATGCTGACTGGGAGGCCCTTAACAATTTTTTTAGAGCCTTTGATTGGTCATTCTGCTTCCGCAACAGAAATGTTAACTTTGCTGCAAATGCGATTCGTGAAACTATTTTGCTTGGAATGAGTTGATATTTTGCTTGATCCCTCATTTCATGAAATAAGAGGAGTCCCAAATCTTGGTTTAATCGTATTTGCAAAGAAGCCATTTCTAGAAAAGAGGAGGCTTTTAAACTGTACCAAAACAATAGGTCGGAGGATCGCAGGGCCAACTATATAGTGGTGAGAAACAGATGCAAGAGAGTTATCAATAAGCAAAAATTCTTGTTCAACCAAAAGTTGAAACGTAAAATAATCCACATGTCAAAGAATAACAAATCTTTTTGGTCATTTGCCAAAAGTCTAAAGGAAGACGTTAGAGGGTCTTCCTTTCCACCACTTATTGATAATAATAACAGAACCGTATCAGATTCTAAAGAGAAGGCGAAGTTGTTTGGCAAGCAGTTAGCTTTCAATTCAACACTGTCACAGTCAGCTCAGGTGCCACCCTCTGTTCCAGGAGCTGGCTGCTCTTTCGGTAAAATTTACTTTAGGACGCGGGCGGTGATGAAAATTTTAAAAAATCTTGATACAAATAAGTCAGCCGGTCCGGATGGTATAACCACCATGGTGCTTAAAAATACTTACTCCACTATTTCAAAACCACTGCGTAACCTTTTCTATCTCTCCTTCACTTCGGGTATTCATGATAGCCAATGGAAGGTTGCACATGTTTTCCCAATTCCCAAAAAAGGTAATAAAAGCGATCCCTCCAACTATCGCCCTATTGCTATAACTTCAGTCCTCTCCAAGGTAATAGAGCAAATAGTGAACCAAAAGCTTCTGAAATTCCTGGACCACAAAGGTTTACTTCATGATCGTCAATACGGGTTCAGAGCTCGTTGTTCAACCAGTGATCTCATGGCTTACCTTTGTGAGAAGCTAAGCATCAACCTTCATCACTCTGATGAGTCTGATGTTGTGGCTCTTGATATTTCTAAGGCTTTCGATCGAGTTTGGCACGATGTTCTATTGGCAAAATGCAAAGCATTAGGTCTAGGTAGGGTCTTTCTAAAATGGATTAGAGATTTCCTTTCGAATCGCACGATTCGTGTACTGGTCGACGGATATTCATCTGACAAATTCAAAATAAATGCTGGTATCGCCCAGGGATCAGTTTTATCCCCAACTCTCTTCTTAATATTTATCAATGACCTACTCTCATTAACTTCCAATCCGATTCATAGTTTCGTAGACGACAGCACCCTTATAGCTTCCTATGAGTTTCATAGCCGCTGTAACATTATTCACCAAATTAATACAACAGCAAAAAATTTCACTATTAGTGAGTTAAATAACGATTTAGCCAAAATTCAAAAATGGGGTGAAGTCAACAGAGTTGAGTTCAATACCAAAACAACACAATGCTGTCTGATCACGCGGAAAATTGCCACTACTGTTCCTAACCTACTATTTCAGGGAGAAGTCTTGCAGCATTCAACGGATTTAAACATACTGAGCATCGGGTTAAACCGGAAATTGACTTGCTCAAATCACATTTTTGGTTAAGCTAAGGATGCAGCTAAATGTTTGGGTCTTTTGTATCGCTGCAAAACTTTCTTTTCCGCATCTGATCTTCTCAATATCTATAAAACGTACATTAGACCGAAAATGGAGAATAATGCACACATTTGGGCTGCAGGGCCTCAAACAGCACCGGGTTATTTAGGTAATGTACAAAACAGAGCTATTCGTTTGATCAACGACCCCAGTGTTACTTCATTGCTCACTCCACTCAGCCCCCGTCGCACAGTTGAGTCACTGACCTTGTTTTATAGGTATCTCGTAGGGATTAACACTTGTTCCAAAGAAATAAAACAATTAATTCTCCACTCAAAGTTTTCCAACGAGAAACAAGGAGGACAACAGATGTTCATCCCTACCATGTTGAGTTATCAAGATGGCGAAATACAGCCTATGGAAATTCGTTTGTCATGCGCACGTCCCGTTTGTGGAACCATATACCATCACATGTGTTCCCTAAAGTTGGTAATTCATAAGTGTACGATTTACTTAAGTTTAAGAAGAACATTAACATCTTTCTTCAAAATGTCCCTCCAAATTTTCCTAAATATCCCTCATAATCCAAATTTCCCAATTCCAATTTCCCCAATTATCCTTCCCACATTCCTATCCCCAAAACCAAACTGTACATTTATATTAAAAGTTCCATCCTAAAGTTTGGTTTGAAAAGGGGGGTGGTTTTGGTTGGTTAAAGTCCAACACTACCCTGAGGAAACACGTGCAGTTCCTCTTGGTGACTTTCGAGTTTTCCACCAACCCTCGTAAAAAAAAAAAAAAAAAAATATATATATTAATATTTAAATTAAATTTTTCTTTTTTGTGTCAGTCGCTAGTTGCTCTTGGGCAATTGAGTGACTTTTTCTATTTTTATTTTTTCTTATAAAATTGCAAATAACTTTTTTGTTGTTTTTTAATACTGAAGTTAAACTCTAATATTTAATGTATTTCTCTAATTTTGAGCTATAAAATTTTGAATTTATGTTATAGGAAAATGTAAAAATATTGAATTAAATAAATAAATAAAATAAAAAATAAATAAATGTAATGTAAACTGTTGTTGTAAAATCTTAATTTAGATTTAAAGTAATGTAGGTTAGTATAAAAATATTTCAAGTTTATAATACGGAAAATAATTGTACTAAAATTTTAACGATATTCAAGGTGTAATTAATGCTGATTTTAGTATTTAATTTATATATAAAGATGTAAATTTATAATAATTCGACAGAACCAAATAAACAGATTATCAACAAACAAAACATTCCCATAGAATATTTCAAATTAAACACCGTAACATTTGGAACACAAGTCGGCACCTTATCTGGCCACTAAACAAATAATCATAGATGAAAAATTGAATTTTCCTTTGGGATCTAAAAAGGCAATTGATTCGTTTTATGTAGACGATTTACTTTCAGGTGCAGATACTGTAGAAACAGCACTAAAATTGCAAAAGAAATTAATAGAATTAATGAAAGCTGGAGGCTTTTCTCTACACAAATGGACATCCAATGATGAGAACTTATTAAATGCTGTGCCTGAAAGCCACCCAGAGATACATATACCTTTATGTCTGAACAAAGAGTCTCTGAAAGCATTAGGGATATATTGGCACATTGGTAAGATCAAGAGAGAATGGTTGTATTACAAGGAGAGCCTTACGCAAATTAAAAATATTAAAATAGGTCGTTGGTGTCATATGTCACAAAACATCAAGGCATGTGAATTACATGTGGCTTTTTGGATGCAGCTTTGCACGCTTATTCTGCCGTAGTTTATTTATGGGTTACTGTTCACAAGAGTACAAAATGTACAACGCTCATAATGGCTAAAACTAAGGTGGCACCTCTAAAAACGATTTCGTTGCCACAGCTCGAGCTGTGTAGAGCTTCGCTTTTAAGAAAATTGATTAACTACGTAATGCGGAACGTTAAGTTGGAAATTAAACCTATTATACGAGCTTGGACCGACTCTGAGATCGTTTTAGCATGGCTACAAGGTCATCCAAGTAGATGGAACACTTTTGTAGCCAACCGTGTGTCTGATATACATCAGCGTCTTGGTCAAAATATATGGGGTCATGTTCTCTCAAAAGAAAATCTTGCAGATTGTTCATCTAGAGGACAACATGCTTCGGAACTGCTATCTAACAAACTGTGGTGGCACGGAACAGAATGGCTAAATAAACAAAGTAATGAGTGGCTCTCAAAAGGGAATATTGTAGAAACCGGCCATGGAATGAGAAAGATGAAAACATATTTTAACATTACATCACAAAATTCAAATAACGAGTGTCTAATTCTGATTAACAACTATTCAGCATATGATAAAATAATTAGAGTAGCCAGTTGCGTATTGCGATTCATAAACAATATCAGAAACAGAAATGCAAGATTAACAACTCCGTATCTAACAAAGCGTGAAAGGGAGATCACAGTAACCCTATAATTAGAGTGATTCAAGAAAATGATTTTAGTGAAGAAATCAAAGCACTATCGATTAAACGAACAATATCAAGGAAGAGTAAATTATTGAAACTAAATCCATTTTTAGATGATAACCGAATTTTAAGAGTTGGTGGTCGTTTAAAGAATACAAATATAACTTACAATGAAAAGTTTCTTATAGTTCTACCAGTGGCGGATCGTGGTGTAAAATTTTGGGTGGGCAAACTTTAGTAGTACAGTTGTACTGAAAAACTAATGTGTAGGTTTTTACTTCACCCTGAGGTACTACACCAAAAGCGTTAACTAGAATTAAATCAAAATAAAATAAATCGATAACTTTATCATTGAAATTCGGAGTTTTTAAAATAAATTTTTTGTCTATTGATGGAACTGCTAATGAATTTAAACGATTTTGTCTCATTACACTTGATTTATACGTTTTTATATTGTTAGGTGTACTAAAGCATCTTTCCGATTTTGCACTTGTTATAGAAGTAGCTAAAACTATTTCAACCAATTTTTTGGTCTGATCAAACTCTAAGTTGTTAACTAATATAAATTTTTATAAATCTGAAGCGGAATTTAATTTTTGAAACAATTCATTGTTATATAGGTATAATAAGTAGTTTGCATTTTAAAAGTTCAAAATTAAGAAATATGTAATAATTAACTAAAATTTTAACTTTTGCAGAAGGGAAATTGCTGTTGTAATCAAGAAATTTTTTTTTCATTCTATTATAAATTATAATATGCGCATACATACTATGTAATTTGTATATATTTCATATTAATATTATACACTAAGATTCCTAAGAAGTGTACGTATGTTCGCGTTTTTTGAGAATATGTTCTTGAATCTTAATATGGAATTTTTTGTTTTGAAATAGGTAAACCCTTTTTGTTTTTAAAAAAGTGGGTTATGAAAGTTACGGTACCTACTACAAGTGTATAAAAAATCAAATATATTCCCTACTATTCAAATATAATATTGAAAAAAAAAGTCCTTGCAAAATTGTTCAGGAGAGAGTTTTAAAGTCCTTTTGTCTACAAAAAAAAAAAAAAAGTGTTTCAAAGCTTATAATTTTTAAACAATAATAGCCATTAAATAAAAAAATTACATTATTACATAATTAATTTTATTAGTAATCTAACAAAATTTGAATCGTTTCAATCTGACTTGTAGTTTTTAAGATAAAGGTGTTTTAGTAAAAGTCTTTCCCAACTATAATTTTCTATTAGAAAAGAGAATATTAAATATTCTCAAAATTTCTTTTACCCAAACATACTGAAAATTTCTTTTTCAAAATCAATGTATTTTTAATATCTAAGTTGGGCATTGAAATCTGCCCACCTTGCATTAAAAAAAAATTATTATGAAAAATTTTTTTTTTATGAATGAAATGTTTTTGAAGAATGCGTATTGTGTAAACTGTGTAACAGCATAGATTCGGAATGTAAATTTGTATGAATGTAATAATAATTGTATTTAAACAATATATTCTATGATTGTATTCTATTGTATTGTATTATATGAAATATAATACATATATCTGGTTGCATTATTAATTATTAGAATGGATAAGTAAAATCAAAAAGCTAATAAAAACGAGGAAGAATACAGTTGCCTTTGTCAACTCTTAGATACCCGTACGAACCGTTAGTATGTTCACAGCCTGTCACTCTGCTTACAATATTATTTTTTTAATATTTTAGTATTTTAAAATAATTTGGGTGAATTTTATAATTTCTAGAACTATGGGTTGTACATATATTCAAACTATATGTTTATACATTCTTCAAAAGCAGATTTTAACTTTCCACATAACGATTATCAATCCAAAACTTTGTCAAATATTCTATAGTACCATTTATTACTGAGCGGTAAATGTATATTAAATTTACTTAGTACAAAATAGTAAATACAATTTTAAATATTATATTATATTAATGCGCACATATTTATATTGTTATAAGTATATCGCCATACATTGCAATATTTCTTTAAAAATATTTCCATTCATAGAATAATTTCTAATAAGTACAATCAAATACATATATGTATGTATGTAAATACGGCGCTATATAATATAGATCTATACTCTTATCATTCATTCATCAGTGACATATTATACGCTATGTAAATAAACATGATATTATATAAGTATATAATACAATATCATATAAATAAAAATTCTTCAAGCAACCGTTATGTTGTTTATTTATTTACATTTTTTTGTACTACGCATTATATCCTCAACAATTTCAAATTATCGAGTAAAACAAAATGGAAAAAATTCGTTAAAGAAATTTGTTAGAAAATTTGAAAAAATCAAGTAACACTTTCGTCAATTATAAAGTAACCCTATATTATTAAAAAAAGTCGTTAACAAAAATAAAAGTAAAATGTTGAAGCTTTAATTTTTATGTATTACTTCAAAAAAATTTTAACAGGTGTTCCAGTTACAGGTGTTTAAAAATGGGAAATTTTCAGTTTTTGACCCCTTACAGCTCCTAAACGGGGAGTGATACAAAAAAAATTTCTGAAATGACTCATACTTATTTTCAAAGATCTAACTTCTGTCAAAATTTCAAGTTTCCAAATTAAACCGTTTGGAAACAGGTGTTTAAAAATAGAAGGGGTAACGGATTTTGCAAAATTTGAGTTTCGCATAACGGTAAATTAAGACACCGTATGCCACAAATATATATTTATTGTATATATACTTTTAAAGCTAATAAAAGTAGTAATCGTTTGGCGTTTTCAAAATGAAGATATACCCTATACAACTTGTGCTATAACAATTTAAATATAGAGCTTTTTTGAACCTTTGAGGAGCTGTAGCTCCGTAACGGCTGGGGCTACAAAAAAAAGTTATTAAAAATAAAATTATTATTTTTGTGCGATCTATCAGCAGTTGAAGCGGGATCAGCGGCATCTAAAAGTTAGGTGTTCGAGAGCTATCTTAAGGTTTGGTCCAAACTCAACCAAAAAAAATAGGGAATCTACAAATTACTCCCAGAATATTTTGTGTAAATTTCAAGATTTTAGCTTTCTGATTTTTTGAGTTAGCGTGCTGACGGACGGACGGACATGGCTCAAAAGTCTTAGAATTTTTTTCTGATCCGATCCATACCTTTGAAGGTATATCTAGCTCGCTTATTTCGAGTTACAAACGGAGGAGTAATTTTATTATACCCGATCCTATCGTACGGGTATAAAAAGTAGGTATATTTCATATTAGATTTTTAAAATGAGTTTTTATTTTATGAGACGTTGAATAGAAGTTATAAGAATGTTTGGGTTTAGTTTGCATGGCGTTTTAGAAGGTTGGGCAGTGCTCAACTTCCCCATTAAATATAGCCGGCGTTGAGTTCTACCCGATAAATCTGGTTTTACCAAATTGCTCATTGAAAATTTACATATGGAAACCTTATACGGTGGACCACAATTGCTCATGAGTTATTTCATACGGAAGTTTTGGGTTGTCAACGCCAGGAATACAATATATTTTATTTATTGTAACAATATTTTTTATTCACAAATATTTGCCTTGTTATGGACAAAAAGCAAAACTACAAAGTCAATTGATGGGTGCATTAGCTGCAGACGGACTTCACTCAACCTATCGCGTGTTCCGGTTTAGATTACTGTGGTCCATTCGAATTAAAAATGCATACTAAACGAAAACCACCACACTACAACACCTACGTCGCACTATTCATTTGTGTGGCAGTAAAAGCTATTCATTTAGAGCTAGTTACTGATCTTACCGCAAACGGATTCATTGCTGTATTCAAAAGATTTGCTGCAAGAATAAGCAAATGCTACAAATTATACTGTGATAATGGTACAAATTTCGTCTCAGCTAGCAAAGAACTCGCCAAGCAGTATAATTTAATGAAACAAAAACTGGGATTCGACTTGATCTCCAATTTCGCAAATGAAGGAGTAGAATTTTTTCACCAGGTTCTCCACATTTTGGCGGCCTTTGGGAAGCTGGAGTTAAATCCACAAGAACGCATTTAAGAAGGATTATGGGAAATTCCACTTCAACATATGAGGAATTTTCAACGATTTTAACTTTTTTGAAAGTTTGACACTCGAAGAGAAAGGTCGCCTTTATAGATTTTTTAATAAAATTTGGTTTTTAATTTTAATTTTTTTATTTTGCTTATCATTATCATAATTCTAATTTCTTTTTGTGAGTATTATGATCTCGGATCTGAAACCTTAAATAAGATAAGTGCACTTTTTTTCTCATATTAATTTTTTTTTCTTTCTTTATTTTTTGCCATTTCTGTCATGGCCGTCGCTTATCCAATACAATAATTATTTGTTGAATATGTTTTTCTTTTTCGTTAATGGTTCCTTTCAAATTAAATAAGAGTACAAAATAATTTTTTATATTTTTATTTTATTATTTTATTTTATTTCTCAACAATTTTAAATTTTTTTAGTAAATATTTGATATAATATACATTTTTTTTTTGCTTTACTATTTCTATTTTAATTATTTATATACATTCAAATTTTGTTGCATTTTTTCTTAGAACTTAAAATTAACTTCATACATTATTTTTTTTTTTTGTTTTAATATTAACTAATTAAACTTCACTTATTCTTCTTTTTTTGTTGTACCTTAAACTTAACTTATTTTCATTATTTGTTTTTTTTTGTTACTAATTGGTAATTATGTATAAATTTAGCACACTTGGAATATATACACAATTTGCTATAATTCCTTTAACTTTATATCCTACACTGCATAATTATTTATAATATAATTGTTCTATTTTTTTTTTTTTTTTTAATATTTTAACTTTAATTTTTATATTTAAATTTTTTAATTTTAATTTTATTTTTTTACGAATTTTAATTTTTTTTTTTTTTAAAGCACGAATATTGTTTTTGTTTACAACGTGCGGCTGAACTACACGTCAAATGATCAAACAATAGATATCCGTCCTTTTCATACATTCACATTTTTTGTGATAGACTATATTGTTTGTTATTCTATTAATTTTCTACCTCATTTTGCTATGTTTACATTAAGCATTATTTAAGTATCGCGTTTACATTACTTGTAGTTGACTTTGAGTTGAAATTGCTTTCAATAAGGAATTAAAAACTGTTGAAAGTATTTTGCAAACTTTTTGTTATCTGTGGTGATTACTAATTCTTAATATTATTTTTTATTTAATATTATTTATTAATTATTAGTGTTGATCGTTTATCTTTTAATATTAATTAATTGGTAATTAAGTGCCAGTTAGTGATTATTTATTGATCATTGCACTCAATATTAAAATTCAATTATTTTTTTAATTTACTCTTCGTTTGTCACATTCTTTAAATACTTGAATCTTTTGGTTTTCGTGTATTTTATTTATTTATTTTTTTTTCTGATTATATTATTTATATATTTTCAAACCCATTGTTGCTATTGATCATTGCCAATTTTAGAGTAAATTTTTGCAATGTTCGTGGTCTGCAGTCGAATTTTCTTGCCGTCCAACGCCACCTCAATTCAGTAAAACCAGCAATATTAGCATTATGTGAGACCTAGGTGGTTGGAGAGGACGACAACTTTGTCGTTGACAATTACTCGTTTGTCTCTCATTTTGTGCCTCATAGGGGAGTCGCTCTTTGTGTTAGAAATGATGTCGCTTACAGCGTTCTTCACAAATATAAGTGTTCCAACCAAATATTCCACTACATTTGGATAAAAATTATTGTTGCTAGGCACATCATTCATTTAAGTTACTTATACAGATCTACAAACTCTAGTGAACTGGAGTCTATTTCGGAGATTGAAAATCTTCCCAACCAGATTAATGAACTTTTGGAATTAAATCCACAATCTGAAATTGTTGTGGCTGGTGATTTCAATATTCATAATAGAAACTGGCTCCACTACTCCAATGACAATTCTCCCAGTCAAAACTTAATTGGGAAACAAGTTGAGCTTTTCGCTTCATTATTCCATCTTACTTAACTTGCCCAAAATCCCACTAGAATTCCCGACCGTGTAGACCAGATTGGTTATCTCCTAGATCTATTTCTGACTACACATCCTGAGAAATACAAGGTCTCAGTTAGCTTTCCTCTTGGTTGTTCCGACCACTGCTTGATTAATACTAGCTTCTAGCTTAGCACTCAGACCAGTCAAAGACCTGTCCCAAAAAAATAGTATGGCGTTATAGCAATGCTAACTGGGAAGGTTTAAATTAATTTTTTAAAGCTTTTGATTGGTCTTTGTGTTTTAGCAACAGAAATGTTGACTTTGCAACCAATGCGATTAGTGAAATAATTCTTCTAGGGATGACAGCTTACATTCCTCACTCTACGAAAAGTATTAAAAGACCACCTTTGCTAAGAGCCTTAACGGTAAAAGTGGAGGTTCTTCGTTCCCGCCTTCGGTTGATAACAATGACGGAATTGTATCCGATCCCAAAGAAAAAGCAGATTTATTTGCCAAAAATTTCACCTCCAATTCAACATTGCCCCAGTCAACACAAATACCATGCATTCTTCCCGAGGTTAACTGCTCCTAAGGTACAATTTCTTTTAGAATTCGTGCAGTTCTTAAAGCTCTTAAAAATTTGGATACAAAAAAGTCAGCCGATCCAGATGGCATTACTGCCACAGTTTTAAAAAATACTTTTTCTACTATTGCGAAACCATTGCGCAATCTCTTCCATTTATCACTCTGTTCGGGTAGATATCCTACCCAGTGGAAGACAGCGCACATACATCCCATCCCAAAAAAGGGAGAAAAAAAGCGATCTCTCAAACTACCGCCCTATTGCTATCACTTCGGTCCTCTCCAAAATAATGGAAAATTTAATAAATACAAAGCTTCTGAAACATCTGCAAAACAAAGGATTAATTCATGATCGTCAATATGGGTTTCGAACCCATCGGTGAACAGGTGATCTCATGACATGCCTCTGTGAAAGGCTCAACAACAGCCTCGACCATACAGGGGAGTCCCATGTTGTCGCTTTGGACATTTCTAAAGCTTTTGACCGAGTTTGGCATGATGCTTTAATTGCTAAATGCAAAGCAATGGGCCTCGGTGGTGTATTTGTAAAATGGATTGGAGATTTTTTTTCGAATCGTTCGATTCGTGTCCTGGGCGATGGTTATTCTTCAGACCAATTCAAAATTAATGCTGGTATCACTCAAGGATCTGTTATCTTTCCGAAACTTTACCTAATATTTATAAACGGTCTTTTAAGTATAACCTCCAATCCAATTCATAGTTTTGCAGACGACAGCACGCTCGTTGCTTCTTATGAAGACAACGACAGTAAATATTCTGCTTCGCTTGAGCTAAATCTCGATTTGGACAAAATTTCTAATTGGGGCAAAATCAACAGAGTCGATTTTAACTCTAAGAAAACTCAGTGCTGTTAAGTCTTTCGGAAAAGAAACTCTTCAATCCCAACTTTAACTTTTCAAGGGGAAGTTTTCCAGTATGCGGGTGAGCTCAACATCTTGAGCATGGAGCTAAATCAAAACTTAAATTGGTGCAATCATATTTTTGGCATAGCTAAAGATGCATCTAGGTGTATGGGTTTCCTGTATCGTTGTAAGGCCTTCTTTTCATCTTCTGATCACCTAAATATCTATAAAACATATATAAGACCGAAGATGGAATACAATGCACACATTTGGGAAGGAGCCTCCGAAACGGCATTGGGATTTCTCGATAAAGTGCAAAATAGAGCATTTCGTCTAATAAATGATCCCAATGTCACCTCTACGTTCTCTCCACTCGATCTACGGCCCCTAACAGGAACACTTACCCTCTTTTATAGATACCTTATAGAGTTGGGTTCTTGCTCTAACGAGATTTAAAGTTTGATGCCTCTCAAAGCATTCCAAAGAGAAACAAGGAGAGCCTCTGCTGCCCATCCCTATGTAGTTCAAATTCATAGATGGCATAATTCGGCTTATGGAAATTGGTTTGTAGTACGAACATCGCGAATGTGGAACCATCTTCCACCTCATGTGTTCCTCAGAATTGGTGATGATTATATTTACAATGTGCAAAGATTCAAGGTGAATATTAACAACTTTGTTCAAAATATGCCTGCCAATTTGAAATCTATTTTCTTTCCTTAACTCAACTTCCTATGACCAGGCAGTACAGTAGTACTAAAGGTCGTATAACCTATTGTTTGGTCAAAAAAGGGAGGTAGTGTTTAGTGGGTTAAAGTCACAGACACTCTTAGAGGAGCCGTGCTCGTTTTCACTCCTCTATAGTGTCTTTCGATGATTCCCACCTACCCTCACAAAAAAAAAAAAAAAAATCCAAATTGTTGAATTGTTGAAGCTTGTTTGAATTCGAGACCGTTATTCCCAATGACTCAGGAATTTAATGATCTGAACGTGCTAACTCCTTCGCATTTTCTAACCGGAGATGTGCTAATGACACCACCTGAACCACTCTAATATTTCGTTTGCAACAGCATTCTAAATAGTTAGTTAAACAAGATAATATGGCAAAACTAGTATACGATGACATTAGAAAATGTCTGAAATTGCAAATATTCAATAGAATATCGTTATCGTTAAAACTAAAACCGCGTTACTTAAACGACCGGTCACAAAATTGTGCGTACTACCGTTTGATAACAAAGAAATTGAACGCAATACTAACACTGATTGAAATATAATAACAACTATAACCTATACTTATGATTAATACATCTATACTTTTACAATACTTATAATAATAATGCATTACTTATAATAATAATGCTTACTCAAATATTGTTATTTTCATTTTATATTCGCTGCATTTTTATACATAAAAATTAAATGTTTGAATAAAATACAATATTGCACTAAGTAAATTAACTTATGTATGTAATGTAAACTGTTGTAAAATTTTAATGTAGATTTAAAGTAATGTAGGTTAGTATAAAAATATTTTAAGTTTATAATACGGAAAATAATTGTACTAAAGTTTTAACGATATTCAAGGTGTAATTAATGCTGATTTTAGTATTTAATTTATATATAAAGATGTAAATTTATAATAATTCGACAGAACCAAATAAACAGTTTATCAACAAACAAAACATTCCCATAGATGATATCAAATTAAACACACATTTGCCACACAAGTCGGCACCTTATCTGGCCACACGGGTTCTAAAACAAATAGCCATAGATGAAAAATAGAATTTTCCTTTGGGATCTGAATAGGCAATTGATTCGTTTTATGTAGACGATTTACTATCAGGTGCAGACACTGTAGAAACAGCAGTACAATTGCAAAAGGAATTAATAGAATTAATGAGAGCTGGAGCTTTTTCTCTACGCAAATGGACATCCAATGATGAGAACTTATTAAATGCTGTGCCTGAAAGCCACCCAGAGATAAATATACCTTTATGTCTGAACAAAGAGTCTCTGAAAACATTAGGGATACATTGGCACCCCCAAGCTGACGTTTTTTCTTATGCATTACATCCAAATGAAAATAAATGTGAAGTCTGGACTAAAACGCAGATTCTGTCGGAAATTGCGAAGTTGTTCGATTATGATTATGATAACCATAATCAGAATCATAATCATTCATAAATTCAGATTTATATATTATTCATTCTCATAAATAATTTTATTATAAAATAAACTCAAAAATTTATTATTATTTTAAATTATATTATAGTAAATATTAGTTCTTAACTGAAACTCATAAAGTTTCCATTTAATATAAGACCTATTATTTTAAAAACGTTTCAATTCTAAAACTCTCAGATGTGCACCCCATACATAGCATAAATTTATCTATTATTCAGTAAATACAGTAATACCTTATATTTACTTATTCTTTAACATTTTTAAAATTCACACTCGATCCAGTCAAAAAGAAATCAATTTTACGCTATTTACTAAAATTAAGCTATTTCAACATCTTTGAAATCTTTTTTTAATAGATTTACGGGCTTTATATTTCGCAACTATAAAATTTTTAAAATCGTTCTAATCCAGAGTTCTCTTATATTTCCTAAAAAGTTTTTTTTACGTTGCTCTTGTATCTCATTATTCCACCATGGTACAATTTTTCTTGTTGAGTAATTTTTGTCAGAGGTATCGCTTTTTCAGCTGCGTAAAGGATTTTATTCCTTAAAAATAACTCATGTTCATTTATATTTATAAATCCTCTCCGAGGTAGTTGTAAATTAAGGTTATTTTTAAAAAGGTCCCAATTTGCTTTTCTAATGTTGTATTTTTTTCTTGAAGAATCTTGAAGAATGAAGAATTAAATTCTATATTAGACATTTCTGATTCAGAAAAACTATTAGTATTTGTTTCACTTACATTATTTTTTTAGTATTAATTTTTAATTTTTTATTCTCATTTCTCTGTTCTTTTTTAATAGCTTTCAAAGCTCTTTTTGAAGTTTTAAGAGGAGGTATTGTAATATTTTTATTAGCTTGAACTTTTGTTTTATTTTTTAAAATTGGAATATTATTACCTGTTATTGATACAATATTATTTTTTTGATTTAAAACATTATTATCTGCTTCAGTTTTTTCAATATCAGCATTTATTAATGTTTCATTTGTATAATCAGCGTCTATTTCTCATTCTCTTTTAAAATTGCTCTTGTCTCAGTGTTACATTTACATTTACATGTGCATTGTTTTGAATTGTTATTATTGAAAATAATACTAGAATAAGTTCTTCTCTAACAGAAAGAGGGTTTCTCTGTCTGTATCTACCATTTGCTTCACGTATATCTGTTTTTTCTAACGTTTTGATTTTTTGTATTTCCCTTTCTTTTAGAAATATAGGACAGGTTTTTGAAAAAGCATGATGAGATTGAAGACAGTTGAGAAATTTAGATGGCCTATCACATATTTCATTTTTTTCAGTATTATGAATTTTATTTCCAGAATTTGAACAATTTTTTTCCAGTTTACAATTGTTGGTTATATGTCCAAAACGTAAACAATTGTAACATCTTACAGGAGCAGGAATGTACGGACGTATTCTCATTATCTGATATCCAATTTCTATGTATTCTGGAAGTTCTGATGTTGTAAAAGTAAAAATATAGAGGTCACCTTCTTCCATTTCATTTGTTTCTTTATTTTTTCACTTTATTCTTCTATAATCTGTTACAAATTAATTTTTTAGATTATCCAAGATATGTTGCTGTTCAAGATACTTTAAATCTGGACAAAAAGCTTTTTTGATTAATCGTTTCATGTTCATAAATATTAATTTTTGTAGTGGCATCTAGATTTTTTAGTTGTATTAAATTTTTTAGCTTGGTTTACTGTTTTTGTTTCAAGAAGAATTTTTCCATTTCTCAATTTGGTACATTTCTTAATATCACCTGCTACCAATGATATTACTGCTTTTAGTAGAAAAGGCGATATTTTCTCCATACTTAAATTAGCTTATTTCGCTATTTACGCTATTTTTTACGCTATTTACTAAAATTAAGCTATTTCAACATCTTTGATATTTTAAATTCCAAATCTCTCAAATGAGAAAAACATTTAAAAAAAGTTCACCACTGG